>WWET01000945.1:196728-223440 GCA_011038615.1 Limnodynastes dumerilii
GCGCTGGGCGGGCCGCAACGCCATTAATGTTTCAGGACCGCATGGTCTGTCACTGGCCATGTGCGGCTGCCGGCTGGATGCTTTTAACATGAAGTTTGGCTAAGTCCTGGCCGCAGCGGTTTACATGAGGGCTAGCTGGTATCCTAGCAACCAGCCAGCCCTCATGTAAACCAGGGCTGGCTAGCCAGTGACAGACCATGCGGCCTTGAACCGCTGCGGCCGGGCTTAGTCACAGAATAGATCATGTTCAGAAGCATCCAGCCGCATGGCCAGTGAGTCACTGAAAAACGGCCTTTTAACGATGGGCTGTTACTTATGGGCCACTGCTGTGGGTTTGCCCCCATGCCAAAATTTGCCAGCCAGCCCCTGCCTGGATTAAAGTTATGACAGATTGGAATTTGTGAAATTGTATCTGTTTTATAACCTTCCTATATAACCATCATATATATTATAACAGGATCTAGCATAAGAAACCTAGTTACAATGGACCAGATCCAGACTTAATAACAACAGTCAATTTACGCAAACCTCCGAATGAATTGTTCCTTAGACACATAAGTTTCAGTACGCGCTCTACGTGATCTATTGCGTGCTGATGTGTCCCCGCTCAACTAACAACTAACAAATTTTGGTAGAAGAAGGGAATTTCCGAAGAAGCCTTTGTCATTCACGCTGCAGAGCTTTATAAAGTACTGGCGGAGTGTGAGAGTCTCGAGTCCCATAGCGAGGAGGCGGGGCCTGAGTCTGGATGGGCGGGGTCATGTTGTGTTTGGGATGGGCTCGTCTACGTGAAAGAAACCACCATAGGTTGACAGATTAAAACATCACTCAGCGCTCCAACCTCTGACAACTTTCTCTCCTCCGGGCCTTGTAGAAGCCACACCCCTTGCGCCCCCTAGAGTTATGCGTCTGGATGGAAGGAGACCCCTCCACACACTCATTCCATATCCATGAAACCACTACAGATCGAATCTCATTAACGCTAAAATTACATCCTGAAAACCTATGATTTCTACCTGTAGGGTACAAATATTACCATGTACTTGAGCTATCCATTAGCCCAGATCCCGTTGTGTACATTGCCGACAACTGCCGCTATGAGCGTAATCTTTAATCCCTCGCACATACGCTTACTGTAGAGCAGAAGGGAAAATTCATCTCGCTCTCTTTCTCTCCGGCAACAATAATATTGTGTTACAATGCATTCATTAGAACAGTTAAATAATTAGCAAATTCATGGAAAACGGCTTTTCAGACAATGCAGAATAGATTTTCCAAATCATTTGATGCTGAATGGAGCATTGGCAAGCTAATTATTCCAGTTGTATTTTCCACTCTTGTTTACTACATTGTCTTTGAGTGATGTGCGGTGGAAATTGTGCAGTTCCATTATGGCTTAGAGCGGCTACAGCAAGCGCAACAGAGAATTATTTGGTGGAGTTAAAAAAAAAAATAGATGTTGTTAAAAATGTTGTTATGGATAGAGAAGTGGGAACCGTACAGCAGATTGAGGTAGCCTCTGGCTCAACAGATGTTGTTCAACCTTCAACACTTTATCCACACACATGGGCTGTGTAGATGAGTTATACAGTGTTGCAAGCTACAAGCTATGCTTTAAAATAACAGAGTGACCCAGCATCTCCATCTGGTGGTCTTAACCACCACTACCCTTCCATCCTACTCAGAGGCTGGCATGAGAGAGAGCAAGCTTAAGTCACATGGGAGAGGAAGAGCTGTTATTGGTTTACACTCTATATTCCCACCCACAAGGAACCTGAGCAGTTACAGTGTTCTGTTATCATGGTGGGTAGAGCAAACGGTAATATTTGAGCCACAATTTTGACTCGATAAGAGCTTTGACAGCTATCAGCACATTTGAAGAAAGGCTTGCGACCACCTGTACATGTGCCAGATAGTAGGGGTTCACGATGCCAGCTCCCCCTCCTCTAGTCTAGACTCATGCCCTTTCCCTTGCCATGGGGCTGTACCAGAATTATAACTAGCTGCTCCCCCCCACATTATATAGGGTAATTGTGTTGTCCCTGGTGCGGGAAGCTGGTAAGGACATTGTAAGGATGAAGCCACGTTTTATTGAGGCCTTATTCTAGTGGGCGGCTGGAATCCTGCAGAGTCGCCATCAGCAGCACAGGAAAAATGACTTGAAAGCTGCGATGAAACGCCTGTCGCTTCCCACTCAAAAATAACCGAGACAGAAGGTCGCAGAGAGGATCTTAGAGCAATAACAGCACCGGCTCCATTTCTCTTTCATGACTTTGATTCAGCGAGGGGGTGAATTCTTTTCTCAGACCATCTGACAATACAGTTACAGGTAGCAAGGGGACTGTCACCAAATTGGTGCGGTAGTTAAAAGAATCTGTGTGTATATGTGTGCGTGTGCTCTCACAAACATACACACACAGTCCCCGGGACTTACACAAATGCACACATACAGTCCCCTGTGATGTGTACATACTGTGACTTTCATAAATACACAGGCCCCGTGACACACAAACAGTCCTTGTTATGCACATTCACAATGTCAGACAGTCCCTGTCACATACACACACTGTCACACACAGTGACATGCATACACACTGTCACACACAGTGATATTGTGACATGTATACACACTGTGGAAGATAGTCCCTGTTGTATACACATGCACACACACACACACAAATCTTGTCACATACAATCCTTGTCACGTATACACACACAGTCCTTATTACACACAGTCCCTCACACAGTCCTGGTCACACAGACACACAGGGGAAGCAGCAACAGAGGGCGCGAGATGTGGTGACATTTACATCGCCAATGACAAATCAAAGCTGAAAGGCGTCTTTCCTTGCTGTCACTCATTGCCTCTCATATTTAGCAAGGCGACTGCTGTGATAATTGATTTGATGGTCCGGCTTGAGTGGAAGCACTTCTGGGCTTAGCCGGCCGCAAAGATGCCAAGAGAAAGGAAAAGGTGGGAATGAAATCATGTTTTTCCGTCTCCTCAGAGGCATTTGGCCCATTTTTTTTTTTTTGTAGAAGAGAAGAACCTGCTTTTTAGAGAAGACAAAAAAAAAATCACAAGAGAAAAAGAAATCATTTAAAATATGTTTTAATGCAAAAATAAAATAAAAAAAAACCCACGGCGTCCTAGTCTTTCGCAGATAATAAATAGCCATTCACGAATAGACAATGAGTGTACATATTTGACCAGCAGGTAATAATAGGAGACTGCTGCGGTAATAATCTGATTTTAAACGGACTTCGGCCTTCTGAAGTACTCTTCTGTCTTTTCAGCCAGGGACAATGCAGAGGATTCTTTTTATCCTCTCTCTCTCTCTCTCTCCTTTTCATTTAGCCAGGCTGGCACAGATGAAGACGCTTTGACAAGGGAAAATAAGAGGAAAAAGAGAGGGCGCAATTATTGAGCCAGTGGAGTAATATTTATTAATGCCAGGATAAATCTCGCTTCTCTTGGTTTTCATTGACTTTGAGCAGTGCTGTGGGTGGGTGCGGACCCTGACGATTGTAATCGATATGAAAAGTCTACAGCTGACAAGAGCTGGGGATGTAGGAAAGGAGTACGGAGGAACGTGAACGAACGCAAGTGCCCCATCTGTGCCCCATGGTGTAAAAAGATCAAAGGATGTTTAATGAACTTAACAGAGACAACGAATATATACTCTAGTGCCTAATATATGGATTTAAAACAGGCAGCTCGTCTCAAGACTAGTTAGATGCTTGTCAATTGCCATAAATTAAAAAAATCTCTCTATAGGAGACTGTAGCACAGATGTTTAAAAATATATTATATATATATATATATATATATATATATATAGACTCCTTGGTTCCTAATTCACACTTAAGAAGCTTCTGCTTCGTAAGTGCGTATTTGACTGAAATGACCTACTGCACATGCATAGTAGGTCATTTATACTATCTACGTAGCAAATCGGAACATAGTGTACGTGCGGTCTTTAAAGTCCGCACGCTGTAATTTACGTAGAAAGAGGCAATGTTATGCCACCTCTAGGCATTTTTAGGACGAAGTGGGAGGGATTTAGATTAGGCGGGGAAGGCGGGGAAAGACAATATCCATACGGACATTGCATGGAGCCATAATGTAACTAAAAACAGGAAGGGTTGGAGCTGTAAGAGTGAGTTAGGTGCTCGCACCTAACTCATTCTTAACGGGGAATCAGGTCCCTTGATATCAAATGGAATTCAATACAATTTATTAAAAATATAATGCATTAAACACATTAAGAAACCTATAAACATGCCATAACAATGAGCAATATACCCGTGGCCACTGGTACAGTGAATCAAATTGAATTACTACAATGTTTCAATGTAGGCCTACAGCCGGTGGAAAACCTCAGTGGGTGTAACTAAAAATCACCGGTTTAACTACTGAGATTTTCCACCAGTTGTAGGCCTACGTAGAAATATTGATGTTAATAATACAGTGTTACAACACAAACAGATGCAAATGACACAATTTTAGCCATTTAAAAAAAAAAATATTTATTTAAGAAATTTGGATCCAATACCAAAACACTGCATAGATTTAGAACAAAAACCAAAACATGGGGTGATACTTAAAAATACACTTAGGTCTCCCTTTATTAATATTAGTTAGATCTCTGATGCTAATTGGGGTCGGGATGGATTCACTGCTCCCCAATGCTGAGACACAAAGTGTCTGGAACTAACAATACGCCACTATCCAGCCATCTTTGGCGTTGCTTTCCTTTTAACCCTTTTTGTTCCTCCCGTGATCCCTGAAGGCTTCTCGTGTGTTTTCCCGCTGCAGTGATCGATGAGGTTGAGCTTCGCCAACGTCAGGAAGCAGGAAACAGCAGCTCCCGTTTCCACGTTCCCTCCATATTTATAACGTCATTTGGTTAAAAACTGAATTTTTTCATCTTTAAAAAACTTTAGAAAAGATTTATTATAAAAATCCTGGAGGTAAAGAGGATATAACCTAGAAAGCCAGGAGAATTGCGGTTAGCCTCCAAATGAGATGTTTTATTATCTAAACCATTAGTAACAAGCATTTTCCTTGTTTTACATTTTGTTGCCTTTTTAAAGCTCCATCTATTCTACGTACCCCAAGGCTCTGCATTGGATGTGAAATTCTTGGCCTAGAGCAGAGACTTTTAAGGTCATATTGATGTTGTCTTGCAGTCAGCACATGATAGAAGCTTTGTAGAGCGTGCAAGAGATGAAGAATTACCTGGCAGTTTCAGTCTCTATCTACAGTCCCATTTTGTCTCTCTCAGGGAGAAGTAACGTGACGGGAAGGGGAGTGGCTCTGACACCCAGTCTCGCCAGGTTGTCAGCCAGAGTCTCTGCACAGTTGTTAGGGGAGCTCACTCAATGACATTGCTCATTCTTGAGAATCCAAAAATTCTGCGTGAGTACTAATGCCAGATTACAATCACACACTTGGGGCCAGATTTACTAAGCTGCAGGTTTGCAAAAGTGGAGATGTTGCCCATAGCAGCCAATCAGATCCTAGTTGACATTCTCTAGTATGTAATGGGAGAGTGAGAGCTAGAATCTGATTGGTTGCTATGGGCAACATCTCCACTTTTGCAAACCCGCAGCTTAGTAATTCTGGCCCTTGGTTTGTATCTGCCTGCCCTGGTGTAATTATTGGCATTTATATGTTTCAATCGGTTATAGGGAGTCATTTGCGCTTTCTGTACATTTCGCCAACATCAGAATCAGCCAAACCACCCCTCCCCACCACTAGGGGAATCTACACACACTATGGAAGCTGGTTAGACTTTCTAACGCATACATACATACATACATAGAAAGTGACGGCAGAAAAGAGACACACGGCCCATGCAGTCTTTTTGTTTATTTAATACCATACTGACTCTAGACCCAAAGCTATACATGTTACTTCCTCTATTCTTTCACTGTATGTTGTGTGACACTGGCCATGCACCATTTTAGTTGCTCTTCTCTGCTCCAAGCTATACATGTTACAGCCTCTAGTCTCTTTGTCTGTTGTGTGACACTGGCCAGGGGTGCAAATTAATTACATTTATTTTATTACTTTCAGATAAATACATTTAGTTTTAGTAATTGCACACAAATCTAGAACAGCTAAATTTGACACTGTTTTTTCGAATTGATCTTGGAAATGTCTAATTCCTTCAGTGCATTAAACATTTGCCTTCCTCCTGAAGAACAGTGTGGTTTTAGCAAAATTGTGCAGGAAACATGATTTATTTGTTGCTTAGACACCGCCTTTGTCATTAGTTACATCTACCTTAATAACTACTAGTTATCTCATTAGGCTATTTTCATTAAACAACTAATTTCTCCTCTAATATCCATCATTTAGTTAATAGTGTAATTTGCACGCTTTGATAGCATTTCCTCGTGACCTTCCAGTAAATTATATTCAATATACTTTTGTTTTATCCATTTTTCATTTTTTATCTTTGTAACCACAGTTTTAATTGCATGATCAGCACAAAGTTTTTGTTATGTTTAATATTTAACTGTTGTTTTGTATAGTACAGACCATTTATATTAAAAAATAATTTAATGTCTCTGTAAATTAATTATGATAATGCAAAATGAAGGAAACCATGCTTAAAATGAAAGACTTTACCCAGCATTTTAAGCCGGAGCGCAGTTTCCTGCCTTGTGTTTAGTCGGAATAATATATCACTGAATCCTTGGAGAACTAATTATGTTGTTTCAGATGAATTACAAATGCATCATTTAGCTGTATTATCACTATGCATATGTCATTTACTATAAATCAAAAAGCCCATAACATAGAAATAGTCTAAAAGTCATCATTGATGTTTCCAAAGTAGTTTATTAAGCTTGTTTAAATGTCTGCTTAGGCCACAAACTTAAGCCAAGGAAATACCTTTGATTAAAACCGTTCTTCCTCTGAAAACTATTCACTTTTATTAGAGTTTTTACTACTGTTTTTATATAATTAGTTGTACTATATAAAGATCCAATACGTAACAAAAATTATTTTAGTTGTAATTAAGTATTATATTTCTCAAAATTCAAAATCAGTTAAGATCAAAAGCATTAATATAGATCCTGATTTTAGGAATTTCGAAAGGGCTGTTTTCTCCCAGCATTCTATTACTCATTACCCTACCCTTCCATTACCCTAATCCTCTCTTCCCCACAGCCTGACTCTAAGACTCCCTTCCTCGCAGCCTAACTCTAAGATTCCCTTCCCCTTAACCTGACCCGAAGACTCCCTTCCCCGCAACCTGACCCTAAGACTCCCGAACAAAAATTAGCTTTCGGCTTTCTCTATTTTGGAAACAGCATTTTCGAAGTGGCGACTCCATCCTATCTGTGTATAGGTGTGCAACAGCATGTGTCTATATTAGTGTGAGTAGGGGGGTGTATATATATCATATATAATAACTCCAATAGAGCAATAACCTATATAATCAGTGGCACTATATAAATAGACTGTAATAAGAATATAATACATGATATACATTGATTGCGTAGTTGACCTATCAACAGTCTTTCACTTTGAAATGTAACCATAAAAAGAGAAGATCCCGTCATTCCATTACTGTACTCTCTGAGTGAAAAATAGCACAGAAGAAATATGAGTTTTAGCATTTGAAATAATGAGGCCGCTGGAAATCCTAATTAGAAAACCGCCATAAAGGAGGAAGTTTTAGAAAGTGAGCTCTATAATGTATAATGACACTTAGTCATATAAAGAAGATAAACCTTACAACTCAATTAACCAAATGTCACAGACGCACAATGGCCCCACGTGAATCAGTTAAAAAGGTGAAAAAAAAAAGAGACATTTCTACATTAAATAAGAGTAAAATAATAAAAGATAAAGGTCTATTTGTCAAGTCATTTATTGATTACACAAAATGCATTCACCGGCTAAAAAAAATATAAGAAAAGATTATTTTTGTGTCTGTTGAAAAATCTTCTATATGATGAGACTTTATGATATCAGCGACAGTTGTAGGATGCCTATATGATACATAATTTGCCTGCTTGATGTTTACAAAGAGTTCTAAAGTACTGTAAAGGACAAGCGACTCCCAAATATTACAATAAAAACATTATAGACGTGATATTAAAAGGCAGGAAGTAAGTTAGATGTTACAGCATGGCTTCCAATACAATAAAATGCAATACAAGTCTAGTACTGATATACAGTACTACTATAATAAGACATTCTGAAATGGAATGGTAATTGGACAGGGTATAGCACAGGGACATGTTTGAAGGAAGTATGTTTAGTATGTGTTAACTAAATTCCAGGTTAAATAAGCATCTGTAATACAGCCATTTAAGTCACCATCCTACCAACCTCAAGTCCTCTCAGATCCTCACAGGGAATAAAATACAACTCTCATCTACACTAAACAAATACTCTAATTCCCAGTTACAGGACTTCTCCTGGGCTGCACCCACTCACTGGAATAACCTTCCTACCATTAAGACTATCCTCTACTCTCCAAACTTTCAAGCACTTTCATATTACTTACCTCTTCAGAAAAACTTGCCAAGTTCTTCAACTTACTTTTGTCTACTTTGTACTTTCGTACATTTGTCTACCCTATTTATAACCACTTTCTATCCAATACCTCTTTTTATTACATAATTAACACAAAGTTACACCCTTTCTTTCTATATTAAAATTCCCCTTAGTCCTGGTAGTAACACTGCTGTGTGACTGATCATACACAGCACTGAGCACTGTTAACATACACCCTGTCTCTCTCCATAGTAATATCCCCTCAGTCCTGGTAGTAACACTGCTGTGTGACTGATCATACACAGCACTGAGCACTGTTAACATACACCCTGTCTCTCTCCATAGTAATATCCCCTCAGTCCTGGTAGTAACACTTCTGTGTGACTGATCATACAGAGCACTGAGCGTGGTTTGTTACTATTACTACTTCTACCACTACCAAATAAATTAAATACATACAGCTATAAAGGTATCATCTACTGATATCAAACTGTGTAAAAACACACTTGGAATGTTTAAACAATGAATAACTCTTTTATTGTGCTGTAACATTTAAAAATGTGTATTCTTTCATTTTGTACAGATTCCCTTTAAATTTTCTGCACCCATGTCTAGTGAACTCTGCTTGAAAAAAATAAAAAAAATAAAAAAATCATTAGCCTTCTACATTGACATTTTCAAATTAATTAGAAAGGATAATTAAAACAATTCCCTCAAGTTATTTAAAGGTTTCTAATAAAAGTATTTTTTTTTTAAACAAAATTTTCTGCCTCATCTCTTAATTGAAGGTAGGAAAAGGACAATGAACTATATGAATTTGGGCAAGGAGCCAGATCTAAATCAAGATCTGGAGAGATCCACTGGTCCACTCTCTGGAGACGTTTGTGTATTTGTCTGTGTCAGAAGGAGAGGTTACAATAAAGTCTTCCAACAGACAGAGGAGACCTTAAGTTTTCACAACTCAACCACATGGGAAAGTTGTGGAAGTCTGGATGGTTAACCAGAGAGAGAGAGAGGGAACACCCCTACTGTACAGTGACTAAGAGGGAACGCCCCCCACTTAAGAGCAACATCTTAAGTGTGGATGTGTTGCAGTGTGTTCTGACTGGGTAACACTGATGCTTGCTCAGTGCGCAAAATGTGATCCAACTACTGCAAAATAGGGGGAAGATCTGATCAAGGGATCCGACCAGTAGCATAACTAACCTGAGGAAGAGGGTGAAGCTGCTAGTGGGGCCCAAAGGAAAGGGTGTCGCCTATCCCGCTCCCATGGAAGACACGTGGTAGCTTTCCGGCAGCTTACAGCTTAGTGCTGTCTTCTGCCTGAGGTAAGGGCAAGGGATCCAGCCTGCAAAAGACAGCACTAAGCCATACTTCCCAACATTGACAATCCTTAACTAAGTAAACTTCGACCCCATTCCAACCAAACTCCACACAGCTCCACCATAAATGATCATATTTGGTCAACACTCTGCCTATTTTCACACAAGCTCCGAAAACCTTTACATCTTGCGAATCAAGACAATCCCGCTAGCAACAGGACAGTTGGGAGGTATGCCTTTGCTATGGGATGACGATGGCTAAAGTTAGGGCAGGGTTGGGGTTAGGCTGCAGGACTATGATGGTTAGAGTTAGGGGAGGGTTAGGATTAGGCAGTGGAGAAGGGAGGGTTAGAGTTTAGATGATGATAGAGTTAGGGGAGGGTTAGGATTAGGCAGTGGAGAAGGGAGGGTTAGGCTGCAGGACAATGATGGATAAAGTTAGGAGAGGGTTAGGGTTAGCTTGCAAGATGATGATGGTTAGAATTAGGGGTGGGTTAGGATTAGGCAGTGGAGAAGGGAGGGTTAGGGTTAAGCTGATGATAGAGTTAGGAGAGGGTTAGGGTTAAGCAGCGAAGAAGAGAGTTAGGGTGGGTTAGGGTTAGGCAGTGGAGAAGGGAGGGTTAGAATTAAGCTGCAGGATGATGATGATGGCAAGAGATAGGGGAGGCTTAGAGTTAGGCAGTGGAGAAGGGAAGGTTAGGGTTAAACTGTAGGATGATGATGGTTAGAGTTAGGGTTAAGCAATGGAGAAGGGAGGGTTAGGCAGTGGAGAAGGGAAGGTTAGAGTTAAGCTGTAGGATTATGATGGTTAGAGTTAGGGTTAAGCAATGGAGAAGGGAAGGTTAGAGATAAGAGAACTTACCTGTCACCATTGAGAGCTTCAGAAACTTAGGGTACACTGGAAGTGGCGAATCACACCCCTTTGCTATGAGTCCGTGTATCCTGCCCCTGCATGTACAGTGTTTATCGGCTTTCACCAACTCAATGTTCCACCTTATTTTGTGCACATATAAAGCGTTCAGCGGATTCCTTACAGTATACGGCTTTTTTCTTTTTTTCTCATTTGAAATCTTGGCTCGGGTTCTGGAGTCTTTGTTAGCAGACAGAGAGGAAAGACAACGTAACCTTTGCCTATCAACAACCTGCTTTTACATCCGTCTGCACTTGCAGCGCCATAAAATGTGTTTACTTAAGAGCCGCCCGGGCTCCTTTATGGAACTTTTCAGATAAGTGACTTTGTGTCCCTTTGTTTCTGGCGTTAATAGCTCAGCCTCGCCCGGCCGTAATAAAAGCCCATATAATATTTCCAATCCTTTCCACATGTGGGTCTTTAAAGGAGGCCTAGCCTTTCCTTCACCCCATTTGCAATCGCACTTTTATTATCTTGTGCGCGGTGAGCTTATCTAACCTCCAAGTGTTAACTGGAAACACAGAAAGAAGTCGCTGACATCAACCATCCCCACGGGCAAGGTCATTACACAATCCAAACAGCATTCTTCTTTCTCAACAATCCTCTTTAAATCCACAGTTCCCTATTAATGAGTTATTTCCTTTAAATAACAAGTTCATTCACTTTCCCGTGTGCGTTATTTTAGCAGTTTGGCTATCTCCTTTTCAAAATCTTTCTAAAAGTCACCCACAAGTGGCTGACGGACACAGGCTGTTGCATAGCCACTGAATTTTGCAAAAGCAGTAACAAAAAAGTGATAATGGGCTGGATCCAGACTTAAGTGCTTGAAATGAGTTACTCCTGGGCTAAACCATGGTGATTACAGGGGGAGTAAAGTTAATTGTATACTTTGCATGCAGGGATATATCTATGAATTGCCTACTGCACACAGATACTGACCAGAGTTACTATCACACTGTTATTTAGACTTGGGATAGGAAACATCACCTCTCAGCTCTAATACTGTTTGCAACAGATGACTCCCCTGCAATCACTATGGTTTAGCCCAGGAGTAACTCATTTCAAGCACTTACTTAAGTCTGGATCTAGCCCAATAAAGCCAAATCAATGGATAAAAACCATTATAACCATGAATAGAAAAAAAAGTTATGAAAAATGCTCGCAAGGAACTTTATACTGATTTCTGTGCATATTGTGTATGAACGGGAGTCTGTAAGTCCACACTTCAGAGGGGAGTGAATCCCCCGTCACCCCTCTCTCACGTACAGAGTTCTGGATACTTACATGTCCACAACCCTGCCTTAAAACCTCCACACATGTATGCGTCTGTCAAATTACAGATACGTGTGGATGTTACTTCTGCCGGTCACTTACCTAAATCTGCGTGGCTATCATGCACACCTCTCTGGCATGGATTAGACATGCAGATATTAAGTAATGCCCCTCTGAAAGGCGCAAGCGCGCTGCCAGAAAATCATTATACATTCGCAAACACACTGGGGAAGTCAGGTGACCTTCTTAGATGTGGATCTGGTCCAATGGTTGAAAACGTAAAACCCGATGGATCGATCTCAAAATATTAGCAAAACAAGTATCAAAAAAGCACCAAACAACTCTAAAGTTGGCCCCACACTAGAGAGTTCATCGCTTGCAGAGTGTGGATATTTGCGACGATTTTCCCATAGGCAAAGGTCCCGATATCGGCGCCTCACACAGCAGAGGCTGGAAGCGATAATCTCTGAATGACATCATGCGGCATTCTTGCTTTGATTGGTTGGGACTCCTGGCAATCTTGATTGGAGTCACATGCAGGCAGCCTATTGGCTGACTGAATAATAAAATGTAAGAATAGAAAAAAAAACAAAAAAACAGAGGTTCTGCAGCGCTGTTTCCTCTCTGTGCAGAACCTCTCACACTGAAAGCTGTTAGTGTGAGATGTTTGCAGCTTTCTAAAGGGCTGGCTGACGGTAGTGTGTGGCACCTCCCCACCTGCCTCAGTCAGACGGATGGGGAAACTGCAGCCAGGAGGTGGAGCTACTTGTAGGATTGGTCCAATACCAGCTCTAGTGTGTGACTGTCCAGGGGATACAGGCTAGAAATTTCCCCAATTCCAGGGAGTGAAAGGCAAGTCCATTCTCCATGGCCAGGAAATCCGCTCCAGTTCTTACTGCGATGATGAAACGGTGACCGCCCAAAGCTTGATTTCATCGTGATGCGGTTCTAACAGCCCTAAAGAATAAAAAGTGGCTATTTGGAACAGTTACCTTTTTCTCCGTGACCAATAGCGAGAAGGTGCAGCAGTTGTGGCAGGTAGATTAGGGTTAGGGCTTAAGGGGAATGTTAGGGCTAAATAAGGTGAAGGTTAGGATTAGTCTGTGGGATATGGAGGGTTAGGGAAGGGTTAAGGGTAAGGTTACTGCAGCTGCAGTACAATGTGCGTTCTAAATGAATACCATCATACCGCAAAACCACACTCATTTAATACTGCTAGTTGTATCAAGTCGTTTTGCGATCGATCCCAAATCAAAGAGCTGAACTATATCTCGCTCTGCTCATCGGCTCATTTATGTCTACGCTGGCCTAATTAGTGTGCAGTTCTCCCCTGGTGCTTCAATCAGGGGTACAGGAGTCATGAAGTTGGAAGGTGGTGCTATATCTTGGCAATTATAATTCCAAAAGTTGATTGTAATGAGACAATACTGACTGACGCGTTTCATCTCCGAGGAGACTTTCTCAAAGCCGATCACAATGAACGAACATGAACGGCTTTAAGAAACTTCCCATTCCAGTGTAAAGAAAGCAAACAAGTAGAAATGTTAACTACTAATACCAGAACACGGCGTAAGTAGAATTGTTATAAATGCATTTGTTTAGTATGCGTGTCTTGTTAATGCTCCTTGCAGACGAAAGGGGTACAGAAACAAAAATGGCTGCCGAGCTCTTTGATTCCCAGAATATATCCATTGATTCTTCCGAAGTCTATCAATACGATGTTTTGTTGGCAGAGGCTTCTTCCGTTTTCCATCTTTCAAGGAGTTATTTTAGGGTTTTAAGATATTACCTAATGGAACTTAAGAGAAACATTAGAGACGTCTTTTAACACAACGCGAAGGTGTTTAAAGACCGAATGTCATTTGTATAGAAGTAAATTCCTTGTCAATGGGTTTCTGTCTCTCTCTTTTCATATTCTCAATGGTGAAAATCGTTTTGAATAGTGGCAAAACAAAGCTTTGCTCGTAGGATGAAAAGAATAGTTTGAATGCATCTAGAGAGAAGAAATAAATATAAGATACAAACTGTAGACGTGGTGTTTCAAAGGCTTTTTCAAGCCGTTGTGTTTCAAGGGCATTTCATCTCCTTCGCCTCTTCATCTCGCTATTCCTTGCATATATTTTCATGTTGGGTTCAATTAGGAGAATAATAAACCTTTTATTGCGGCTGTGATTATTTTTTGTCAAGGTCTCCCTGGTACCCCGCTACATAGATACGGAACAGAGAGTGTGCTTTCCATAGTAAGCCAAACTGGAGAGGTCTAGTAGAAGATACATCATAGATGGAGCTTATCCCATGGACAGTACAGTGACACAGTGGTTGACATTGCTAGTTTACAGCATAAAGGTCATGAGTTTGATTCCCAACCATGATTCTATCTGTATGTTCTCTTCGTACTAATGTAGGGTTTTATGTCCTCTCGTGTCTCTTTAGATACAGTAACAGAATTTGAATCTCAGTTTTGATGGGTTGTGGTACAATACATCTCATCCTTTGAAAAATGCCACCTTCCTGTATCTGGTAATACCCTTGATATGTGTGAAAGCTGCTATCACATTCCACCTGTCCCTTATCTGCTTCAAGCTATAAATGTTACTTCCTCTAGTCTTTCTTTGTATGTTGCGTGACACAGGCCATGGACCATTTCAGTTGCTCTTCTTTGCACAGTCTCAATGTATATATGGGGAGATATGGCCTCCAGAACTTAACAAAGTATTCCAAATTTTGCTGTACCAATAAATAAAGAATAAATATTATAAAGGGGCATCACTACTTCTCTCTTTTTGCTACTAATTCCTCTCCCTATGCAACCAAGCATCTAAATGACCTTTCTCATTGCTTTGTTACATTGCTTGGCTACCTTTAAGTCACATTAAATAGTTGCTCTTAGATTCCTTTCTTTCCAAGGAGGAGAGGATTTCTTGTTTATTATTGTGGCATGGTGCTTTCCACGCTCTGACAACTATTGCTAGATACAAAAAGAAGAACGTCAATTGCCAGTCAATCAGTAAATCATTTTCCATTCTAGCTGTGAAATAAATGTAGACATATTAGTTACACACATTTGCAAATATATGATAAGGCACCAGTCCCTTTCAAGGCCTTTCCGCTCAGGTAATCTTAACTCTAAAAACAGTTACAATCCCTATATTGGGCTATATCTTATGTTTTTGCATTGAAGATAACGCACATTAGGAGGCTCCTCTTAAAGGGCCGTATGCAGAGCTCATATGCAATGCGGCTGGAGTTTTCCGATATGAGCTGCTGTGCATGCGCAGTAATTTTGTTACGTTAGTTGTTGCAACGTATATTGGGCGTACGCGGTTTTTAAGACGTAATTGCAACGTACGTTAAGACCGCGTATACGCAATCTACGTTGCAACACGTAACGTAGATGTCGTAACAAAATTACTGTGCATGCGCAGTAGCTCATATCTCAAAATATTGCATATGCGGCCGGAGCTCTGCATACGGCCCAAAGCCTCTAAAAAAAAAAAAAAGCTGAACTTGACCAACACTTTCTGAAAGCTGCTGTTTCCAACAAAATGGCCTGATCCAGACCTACGATGTAGCGCTGAGCGTACTAACGCTCAGCGTTACATCGTGGGACTCCCCCTGCACTATCGTATTTACACTCCCTTACGCTGGATGAAGGCTACCCTAACTTCAGCCGACGTAAGGGAGTGTAAATACGCTGGGACGTATTTTACCCTCACTCCCCCCGCCTCCCCGCACTAACCTTGGCATAGTAACACTGGGGGACTGGGTTATTACACTGAAGCTACGGGCGCCCGATCCACGATCGGGCATTGCAATAGTTACGCATTCCATGCATAGATCGGCTTTTCAGCCGATCTTACGCCCCCCCCCGCCGTATTAACTACGGCGGGCATAGCTCTGGATCAGCCTCATTGTAATGTCTGTAATTCTATATCTGTTATTCAGTTAAGCATTTAAATAATCAGACTTTTCAATGATAACTCTAATCAAAATATCAGTTTCAAATTGAATAAAGTTAAAGCAATAATTCCAAACAGATAATTTTTTAAAATTTTTTTCTGGTAAGTGGTGATAAGAAAGGTTCTGATCCGGGTCTCACCTATCACACCCGATTGGATAGATTTGTTTACTGTTGCTATACCAACAGTAAACAAATCTATCTCCAGGAGGTACGCGCAGCCCTTAATACTGTCAGGGCAGACCCAGGACCAGGAATTTCCCACGTCTATCCTACAGTAGTTTAAAGGACCCACGTGGGTTGTTGTTTTTTTTGTTTTTTTGTCGCCGAAAAGCCTCAGCGGTAAACCGGGTTGAAAAACCTGAGTTATTGCCGTGGTGGAGATGTGAAAGCAGCATAAGGCACAGCCAATATCTTTATTCTATTTTGCAAAAACAAAGCAGTGTTTCATCTGAAAAAGTTCCAAAGTTCTCTTTGCTTTACAAGTAACCCACGTGTTAAGTGTTGAGCCCCCTTTACCACCAGTCAAAATATACCCTCGGTAATAGAACGTGCCCGCAGGTGTTACCAGGAGTGAATATCATCACACTTGGCATTAATGGCACATGCCTTGAAAAGCTGCAAGTAAGCAATTTGCCAAGATATCCACAAAGGATCCACAAAGAGCAGAATAATGTCTTTAAGCTTCTGCTCCCCACTGCGAGGACAGACATGTACCATCAATAAATAAAGAGGCTGATTGCTGCAAGGGTACTTGAGTTGATTGAGTTTGATTGGATGTAGCCATGTAGAGGTGAGAGGAACCCCCGGGGGTATGGCGAGCCAGGTGATCAGTACATCCAAAGCTATTTCACTGATTTGGGGAATGTGAAGCATGAGTAACTATCAGTCAGGGTGAAGTTTATCCTTCAGCTCAAAAGCAGATCAGTCCCAGGACAATTTAATAGAAAAAAATTCCATACAGTTAATGCAACTTTCATGATGCTGGCGGGGATTGATGTATATTTCCGCTCCAAGCTGTATATCTTGAAAAATGCCCATCCTGTTTATCCAGTGGCTGGATGGGAATACGATCCTTTGGGGTCATTGATAAGCAAGTGGTGGTGCCCCTCCCCCAGTTTGCCAGTATGTTGTTGCCAGAGGTGGAACTAGCAAGTTTTGGGCCCAGGTGCAAAAAATATGTTTTGGCCCTGATGATATCCAAGGTACACAGTTGGGGAGTTTCGGCGGTGATGATGGCTGTGGCCCTTGTATCAGCATGGGCCCCGGTGCCACTGCACCTGTTGCACCAATGATAGTTCCACCCTTGGTTGTTGCCGCTCCCTCTAATATCAACTTATCATTTTATACTGGAGTCGTATTTAGAAAAAATATATAGTGGTGCGGCTACATTGCTGAAGGACTTCATTTCAACAACCCCCGATCAGTGGTTAGGGTTATTGTAATGCTGAGCAAATGTGAGCATTACAATGTTCGAGTAAGCAGTCACGGTAACGACTGTTTAAAAGAAAATCAGATAACTGGACGGGAAAGATCCATCCCCTCTCTGCCATAAGTGAAGGTCTCCCGGAACGATGTCATTTTGCAAGACTTTCACCATGTCTCTTATCCCACAGCTTCATACGCCAGACTATGGCTGCTTCGGACAGGACCTGATTGGTTCATTCGAGGGCAGCGGATTGCCGTTAATTTTGCACTTTTTGGGGAATACTTTGCAAAAATTTGTGAGAGAGCTGTGATATCTTTCATCTGCAATGTATTTAGCATCAGCAGCCGAAGGGCAAAATTTGCAAATCTAACAGTCCTGAGCTGATTTTTTTGGAACCATTGGCACAAGCTCTGGCAAATTATGGTGAAGAATTCAACAGGAGCATAGACCCCCATCGCATGGTCTCATACGATTGGCGAGATGGTGTAGTGTGAGGCAATAGTCTGAAGGTCTTTGTAGGTTCATAGGAAATGTGAGAAAAAATTGTGACTAGGACAAGGGTGATGGCTCAGGTCACTGTGTTTGATGGTGGATGTAAACCAGTTGGTGGATCTGACCCTATTCTAGTTAACTACAATTAGGACTCTGTAGGGACATCAGGGACAATTGCAGTGTCCCCGGAATACCCAAGTCTGGGAAGAGGCCATGCACTGTCTACTGGTTGCCACACCAGACTGGTCATGTACATGTGACATATTGTGGACCACACTTTCTAATCCCTAAGTTAGTCATTGCCATGAAAAAAGGAATGTTATTATACAAGATGGTTGTACAGGGTAGATCTCCATCGTGTGCACAGCACAAGAAACTATCACTGGTAACTATTAACTAATGGACATTAAGAAGTACAATGTTGTAGAATCCATTTTTAGTCATTTACAGGGTACAACATTGATAACAAAACTAAACAGCAACATTTTCTCAATGTATAAACCAATTCCTGTTTACTGTACAACTTCACATACAAGAGACATAATTTACCTTGTGGGGGTGTCTTTCAATCCTTGAAATGAAAGACTTAGGCCCGGGGGTGCAAGTCTCCAGCGGCTTGCAGTAATAGGTCTACGCCTTTCATCTCTGCAAAGAAACAGTGGCCCAACTTATATCTGTAAAACCACCAAGTACCCAGTAATCTGATTCTTCATGTGACATTGTGAAATCTATGTTTGGCACAGTGGGGCAGAGCACATGACAATGCATTAATGTCACACAATGTAGGCATCAGATCAACACAAACCTTTTACTTCCAACGTTGCCATATTTTTTAATCTTGGTGTAAGGGAGGAAGGTGAGAATCAGGTAGGACATCAAATGCCTGGCCTAGATAATTGGACGGTCAACCTTTTCCTCAAAGGGTAATGGCCCGGATTCACAACCCCAAACGTATTGCACATACGTCCTTAATTTGCCGATAGTAGCTACTACGCATGCGTAGTAACTATTTTACGTAATCTACACATCGTTTCGTTATGTAAATTGCGTATATGTGGTTTTTAAGATTACGTACTACTATCGGCAAATTAAGGACGTATGTGCAATACGTCTGGGGTTATGAATCCAGGCCAATGGGCCTGAACCAGACTAACGCTTGCCGGCTTTTCAGCCGATCTTACGCTTGCGCCGAGCAGATGTTGCCCGGTGTAGCTATGGCAACGCCTGATCAACCAGCGTTACTACGCTGCAGTTAGTGCAGGTAGGCGGGGGGAGAGAGGGTGACGAGACTGGGAGGGTGGTGTTTGCGTTGCAACGCCATCGTCCCAGCGTATTAACACTCGCTTACGCTGGCTGAAGTCAGAGTAGCCTTCAGCCGGCGTAAACGAGTGTTAATACAGCAGGAGAAGGGAGGAGTGTTGGGGGTGTGCTGCGATGTTACGCTGAGCGTTAGACCACTCAGCGTAACATCATAGATCTGGATCAGGCCCAATGAGCGTATCTGAAAGAAGACCCCTGATGTAGTCACTGCACTTTTTTCCCGTCTACCTCAAATTAACATTTTAGAAGCTAGACCAAAAAGACCTTCATCCCGTTTAGCCACCAAAAAAATGGTCCAGACAAAAATCACAAGATTATTGATGAAGAATCGAATCCAGAGTTTGAATATAAGAGGAAAACAGGTTGAAAGTTACACCTGGGCAAAAACATAAGGTGTTTCAGGGGAAGTCAATTTCATGTTATTCTGTGCATGCAGGGAGAGTATTTAGCTTTTGCTAATTACACAAAGAAACAGACCAACTCACACTGTTATTTAGACTTGGGTTGGAAACATCACCTCTCAAGTTCAGAGAGTATGGATTGTGCACCCTCACCGTACTAATTGCTTACTTACTCCCTGCCAAATATATGAACTATAAGCTTGTAATAAACTAAAATAAAGTGATCAAACTCACCTTGGAGAATATAAATAACAGTGTTTTATAAACTGTATAAAAGAGGGTAGTAAATAAATAAGACATTTATTTATACAAATAAAAGGAATTTACTAAAGTACAGTATTGAATATATTACAGAGGTATATATAGAGGTAGGCACTTGGTTATGGTTTATATGTACTGTAGAAAACTCGAGCATACTGGTTCCTCCTCTCTAGGAATTGTTCAAGTTCTCATGTAATTAACTATCAAAAGTAATGAATTTTAAATGTTTTAAATTGCATGTTCAATTACTGGTAACTAAAATTATCTTGAGTAAAAAAAATAATTTAGTTCTATGGAAAAGCTTCAATTACTTTATTGTGGATGTTGTATTACAGCCAGAGATTAAGGTAAGTTTCGTTCTTAAATTAAATGTCAAATATAATTTGCCCACAGAATCCTGAAGACTCGCTGCTTTTTTATAAGGAAAGTGGGTTCCCGTTAAAATGCAGTGTAAAGTCTTATAGAGCTGGCCAGGAACCACAGTCACATGAAACGTGGGTGAAAGATATAGTGGATAAGTAATATAATGATAGTAATTAGGTGCCAAGCATCAATTTTCTAAATCACCTGCACAATTTGCGACCTGTCTCTGAGTATGTCCCAATTTTTTAACTTTGGTAAATGGAACAATGAAATATAATTTTCAGTTTTTCTGGTATTTATAAAGGGATAGCTTTTGAAGAATATCATAGAATATCCATAAAAACATGTTATAGTCCAGGTCTGGGCAAACTGTGTCTCTCCAGGTGTTGCAAAACCACGAGTCCTGGCATACCTTAACTGCTTATGCATTGCAGATACATGACAAAGCATGCTGGGACTCGAGGTTCCACAACCTCTGAAGAGCCACAGGCTGGCCACATCTGTTATGGTCAGTTGTCCATTTTATGGCATATGGCTAATTCTCCTATATATTCTAAATTTCCATACCGCAGCTTCAGCATCTCCACACCGCCAATAATTAATCTCCACTTCTATGTCCATACTGCCATTTTTACATCTCCATGCCACCACTCTCACATCTCCATGCCACCACTTTCACATCTCCATGCCACCACTTTCACATCTCCATGCCACCACTTTCACATCTCCATACTACCACTCTCACATCTCCATACAATCACATTGAAGCAACAATGACTCTGGCTGTACTTCTTTAAGGTCTACTAAACTGAGTTATGGACTCAAATATCTCAAACATTTCTTATTTTTTCATATATTCTTATGTCTTTATTTCATATATTAATGCTCATACTGTAGGCTCCCTAGCACATATATCTGTGGCCACGGTGGTTACGCCACTTCTTCTAGTTTAAAAATACTTGTACCAGATTCAGTAGATTGTAAAAACATTCTGCTGTGTGAGATGTAAGAAATATCCAATTGCCTCTTAAAATAACAAACATTCTATCTGTGATCTACTCATCAGGAACAATCGTTCACAAACCACTTGTGCCCAATGATGGCATGGACATCACTATATAATGCCGATTCCACATGCAGTGTGGTCATTCCAGCAGAGCCCCAAGTAGTCTGTAGAGAGGTAGAAACCTAAACCTTTCCATGGGTGCTTGTACAGGAGGAAACAGTACAATACAGCTACAGTTGTTGGGCAGTTGATAGACCGATTTTCCCCAGCTTATACCCAATTTCCCCACTGTGCCATATGCAATATATCTCATACTTTGACCAGCCATTGAATTTGTTGAGTTAAATTGGCAGACAAAGTGTCATAAGGCAAGCTTGCTGTAGAATAATCACACAAAGAATATTGAAAGCTGATCTACTGTAAATAATTACTTTTCTCTGCTCGATTCCAATGACGTTGGTGTCCACTCTCACATCCCCATGCCACCACTCTCACATCAACATACCACCACTCTCACATCAACATACCACCACTCTCACATCTCCATGCCACCACTTTCACATCTCCATGCCACCACTCTCACATCAACATGCCACCACTCTCACATCTACATACCACCACTTTCACATCTCCATACCCCCACCCTCACGTTTCCATACTACCACTTTCACATCTCCATACCCCCACACCACCACTCTCACATCAACATGCCACCACTTTCACGTCTCCATGCCACCACTTTCACGTCTCCATGCCACCACTTTCATGTCTCCATACCCCCACCCTCATGTCTCCATACTACCACTTTCACATCTCCATACCCACACTTTCACATCTCCATGCCCCCACTTTCACGTCTCCATACCACCACTTTCACGTCTCCATACCACCACTTTCACGTCTCCATACCACCACTTTCACGTCTCCATACCATCACTTTCACATCTCCATGCCACCACTTTCACATCTCCATGCCACCACTTTCACATCTCCATGCCACTTTCACATCTCCATGCCACCACTTTCACATCTCCATGCCACCACTTCCACCTCTAGTTACAATCACATTGAAGCAACAATGACTCTGGCTGTACTTCTTTAAGGTCTACTAAACTGAGTTATGGACTCAAATATCTCAAACATTTCTTATTTTTTCATATATTCTTATGTCTTTATTTCATATATTAATGCTCATACTGTAGGCTCCCTAGCACATATATCTGTGGCCACGGTGGTTACGCCACTTCTTCTAGTTTAAAAATACTTGTACCAGATTCAGTAGATTGTAAAAACATTCTGCTGTGTGAGATGTAAGAAATATCCAATTGCCTCTTAAAATAACAAACATTCTATCTGTGATCTACTCATCAGGAACAATCGTTCACAAACCACTTGTGCCCAATGATGGCATGGACATCACTATATAATGCCGATTCCACATGCAGTGTGGTCATTCCAGCAGAGCCCCAAGTAGTCTGTAGAGAGGTAGAAACCTAAACCTTTCCATGGGTGCTTGTACAGGAGGAAACAGTACAATACAGCTACAGTTGTTGGGCAGTTGATAGACCGATTTTCCCCAGCTTATACCCAATTTCCCCACTGTGCCATATGCAATATATCTCATACTTTGACCAGCCATTGAATTTGTTGAGTTAAATTGGCAGACAAAGTGTCATAAGGCAAGCTTGCTGTAGAATAATCACACAAAGAATATTGAAAGCTGATCTACTGTAAATAATTACTTTTCTCTGCTCGATTCCAATGACGTTGGTGTATTGTATAGCTCCCCAAAGCCTATTTTTCTATTGGCCTTGTATGCCTATTATTGTCTTTTCATCCAAATCCACATTCAGTGCCTATAAGTCATCTTTCTTTCCATGTTGCTTTTGTGCTCATTAGTACATTCCAAGGTTGCAGTGGGAACAAACATGTTTCTGTTAATGGATGTTGATGTTTGAAGGTCCTGTTCTCATCAGCTCCTTATCAGAGCACATTATTGTCCCTTCCACTCTTCTAAGATCTAAGTAAAACATCTAAACATTATCTTAAAGAATTCAGTTTCCAGTTGATACTTCAGATGTATTAATCCTGGCTACCAGAAGCCTAGTCCAGGCTACAAGATCATAAAAAGTTGGGTTTGGCCGCAGCAGAGTAAAATCTTTTACAAAAATGGCATTTATTATATTGCAATGTTATACAATAATGTTGGACTTCATCCAGACCCCAGACTTTATGGCAGTTACACCGCCTTCACACAGACGTGTGGATCAGCGCCACATTAGTAAACCCTGCCTCTAATGTCAAAATTAAAAACCGCCCCATTGTTCGTAAATTTTTACGCACAGACTGATGGTGTTATGTGCGGAAATCATGCATAACATCTGGAGGACGCACATGACCCTGCTCCCTTCAGATACTCACTTACTCACTTTGGGCTAGATCCAGACTTAAGAAGAAGCTTGAAGTTAAGAGAGGAAGGTTACACCTGCGCAAAACCATGTTGATTTCAGGAGGAGTCAGGTTAATTGTATTCTTTCCATGCAAGGATATATCTTACAGCTTCCCCTGCCCAGCCCCCTTATTTGCATGCCTATCTCCACCTTTACGCCGGAGATATGGCATGCATAAAGGGGGAGAAAGCCTCCTTTTCATACCAACCATCAGCCGTAACTATAGTTATAGCCGCCAGCCCTTACTCCACCGTATGAAGGTTGTGCGCTTGTGCACAACCTTCAAAACAGGGAAATTACGGCTGAGCTGACCGTAATTCCCTGGGCCGCCGTAGTTCTTGGCCTGATCCAGACCTACGCTCATGAAACGCTCATGTGCATAGCGTATTTACGCTGGCGTACCTACGATGCACTCCCATAGGAACTAACCTTGGTCATATTTAGTTTTTCTTTCTTATGCCCAGCAAACCCTACCCTAACTTTACTGATTGTAACTGCGGGGGCGTCCGTAAGCTCATTACGTAGGTGCGACACTTAGCACGGCCATACTGTACGATTTAAATGCCTTAACCCGCCCTCGGTTCGTAATTACGGATTTCGTATGGCAGGCACAAGCATTGTTACAAAGCTGTTATGCTCATGCTCTGTAAGTACAAATACCCGTTTTTATGCTTACATCCATCGTAAAAACGCACACGAGCGTAAGTCTGGATCATTGTTACTAACTGTGGATCCGTCAATTACTATTTTAATAAAACCTGACAATGGACCTCACAATGGACCTGATCCTGAACTCCCCAATCACCCCCCTCTCTTGTTACGTGTCCAGATCCCTGTCTTAAAATCTCTGCACGTACCTACACCTGCATCCATCCGAATGAAGATCCATATTGATCTGTCTACCTCCACCCACTACCTTATCTGCTTGCAGAATTTGTGGAATGCCCTTCCCTATATGGAAAACCTATCGCATGGAAGCAAGTTCCATATGATAGGAGTTCCAATGTGCGCAGCTGGAAGATCATCTGACTTCTGCAAGCTTCATTGCGGAACTCGGGTAACTTAATTCATTTAGGATCAGGCCCAATAACAGAAGTGACATGAACTTTCTGCATTAACAGTCTCTCAATCAAATGATTTATTTTAATATATTTATATTTCATATTATTTATAAAAGGTATGGAAATGTAATGTTAAGATTGTAAGGTAGAATTATAAACATGTTGTAGTGGAATATGTACAAAAGGTACCCAAATTGAGTTCCCTGTTTAAGAATAAAGCTGGACACACACATGTGCAATTACTGGGCTGCTTATACGATTCCAGATCATTTTAAATGATATTACCACACGTGGATGCACCACAATCTTGACTTTAAGTGGAAAAAAAAAAGGTTGCGTCTGTTGAATTTGTTTTATGAGCATCCTAAAAATTCCGATCAACAATAGCACGATGTTAGACAAATGTGTGTGTTTAAACCATTTTGTTTCCCATTCATGTTTAAATTAAAAAATAAATAATAGAACCCTGTATTAATACAGTGAAACATTGCTCTCTGAGAGAAACCTTGATCAACCAGGTTTTAATATTTTCTAACATAAATAATCTAAAGTTATTAGGTTTTGATATGATTTATTTTACTTCTTTCAATAAAACCATTTTTTCCTGCTTTTTATTCCTATTACATCTGAATATACGGTATATAGATAGACTAAATATATTCAAACATACAAAGTACACATATAGAGATACATTACACTGAGAAAAAAGAATAAGTAAATATTCAGCAGTAGTCCTATTTAATACGTAGAATTGAATACATTCTTAGTTCAGGGGTTTGTGGAGTCTTAGCTGATGCTAGGCAGGTTTAGTACCTCTCTGATCTGGTGCCCTTTCCCACCATTCCTATTTCTCTGTTGTGTGTGAGAATTCACTGCATTGGTTGAGCTCATGCAAATGAAGACCACAAACAACAAAAATTCCAGGGGAATTCCCTTATAATAGTTTTATATTTAAGAAGTCATAGCTTCATATCTATAGTCAAAGCCAGAGGAGGATTGGTCATAGGACTTACAGGGAATTTTCCCAGTAGGCCAGTGTTCTCTGGAGGCCAATCAGCCGCTCTTTTTTTATTTGAAGAAACCTAGGATGTTGACTGTCATGGGTGGTGGTTGCTAAAATGATGTCTGTATAGAATGGAGATCATTAGGATGCTGTATGTATTGGGTGATGGTCACTTGGATGCTGTACATATTGGGTGGTGGTCACTAGGATGTTGTATGTATTGGGAGGTAGTCACTAGGATGCTGGATGTATTGGGTGGTGGTCACTAGGATGCTGTATGTATTGGGAGGTAGTCACTAGGATGCTGTATGTATTGGGTGATGGTCACTAGGATGCTGTATATATTGGGAGGTGATCACTAGGATGCTGTATGTATTGGGTGATGGTCACTAGGATGCTGTATATATTGGGAGGTGATCACTAGGATGCTGTATGTATTGGGTGATGGTCACTAGGATGCTGTATATATTGGGAGGTGATCACTAGGATGCTGTATGTATTGGGTGATGGTCACTAGGATGCTGTATATATTGGGAGGTGATCACTAGGATGCTGTATGTATTGGGTGATGGTCACTAGGATGCTGTATATATTGGGAGGTGATCACTAGGATGCTGTATGTATTGGGTGATGGTCACTAGGATGCTGTATATATTGGGAGGTGATCACTAGGATGCTGTATGTATTGGGTGATGGTCACTAGGATGCTGTATATATTGGGAGGTGATCACTAGGATGCTGTATGTATTGGGTGATGGTCACTAGGATGCTGTATATATTGGGAGGTGATCACTAGGATGCTGTATGTATTGGGTGATGGTCACTAGGATGCTGTATATATTGGGAGGTGATCACTAGGATGCTGTATGTATTGGGTGATGGTCACTAGGATGCTGTATATATTGGGAGGTGATCACTAGGATGCTGTATGTATTGGGTG
>WWET01000945.1:247130-287622 GCA_011038615.1 Limnodynastes dumerilii
GATGGGGGTACAGGGGGAGGGCTGTTGGCACATGATGGGAGTATTGGGGGGGGCTGGTAGCACATGGTGGGAGTACTTAAGTGGTGGGTGGCACATGATGGGAGTACTGGTTTACTGCATACCTGACAAATAATATAGGCTGATCTTTGAAAATAGAGAAGAAAGTTACTGCAAAAAAAAAAACATAACAACCGCAACATAAGTCATTAAAGTTCTCAGCACAATGATGTGACCCTTGTTAAACAAACTATGCCCCTACAGTGTACTCTCTCATTTATTTGCCGTGACTCGGCTCGGAGACCGTACATTCCGAGATCTCAACCAACTTCTGATGACAACGGTCAAGTCACTTCATCCCTCTATAACTCCAAAATACTAAATTACACTGCAAGCGCACCAGGGCAGGGGTTAATTGTCCATGCACACATTGCAGTGCTTAAAAATAAATTTGTGTTATTACTGGAAGGCAAGCTCTTAATTCATGTGCGGCAGGGGAATTTCCCGCAGCAAATTAAAGACATTCTTTCTTTTCCTCCTTTATAAAAAATGAATCAAGTTGTTGATTTAAATATTTACA
The DNA here is from genome assembly GCA_011038615.1 of Limnodynastes dumerilii. Classification (NCBI taxonomy): domain Eukaryota; kingdom Metazoa; phylum Chordata; class Amphibia; order Anura; family Limnodynastidae; genus Limnodynastes; species Limnodynastes dumerilii. The sequence continues at coordinate 247,708 of WWET01000945.1, forward strand.
GAATATATAGTCTTTGAATTTGATTTTATAGATTTTATTTTTTGAAGGCTCAAAATTTTTTAAGCCTTTGGTGAATCCAACTGTGAATGTTTAATGCAGTAAAAGGTAATGCACACGGTGACTTTAGCTTAACTTTAATAGAAAATATCATTAATATTAACAGCGAAACACCATCACGGCAGGTTTCACGAATAGGGGTTAAATGACAAAATTTAACCAATTTGTAATTATCAGTCTGAATCGAACGCTGGGTTGGACAAATCACTCTTGCCCACTTTTATTGTGCTTTGTTCACGACGTGAGAACAGTTGACAATGAATTACATTGTTAAGCCTCGCCCCCAAGGTGCAACGTTGTAGAGCAAAGCATTGTAATACCCCACTTCTGTTCAGCTCAATCCAGAATGTTCTGCTTAAAGATTTATCCTATCTTTAAATATAAAAACTGACACAAAAAACTATGCAAATAATAATTTTTATCCTGATCAATCAGAAATACAGTCTCTTGCAAAATGGTCAAACAGCAAATTACATTCTAAAGCACACAGTACAATGAATTAAATGGTATATACAGTGACTAGAGGTGTGTGATAGGGGTGGCCGTCCAGGGCGCAAAAATTAAAGTGGAAGTCTGGGGGTTAATATTTAAGGTCTAATTAGTTTGGAATTGAGGGCCAGGGGGCGCTATTTTTCCTTTTTGCCACTGGTGCTAACATTTCTAACTATGGCTCTGGACAGTTTGGTGGGATAATTGTACTGTGTGTACAGGGTAATTATCACATCAGACCCTCTGCACGTCCAATAAATATATAGCTACAATATCACATTCATTTCTCCATTCCTCTTTTCTGACCTTCTTGCTGATTATATCGGCTAGTGTGCATCCTGCATTCCATCGTGTCAAAGAAGATACTGTACTCATGAGATCATGCGTATAAAACATTCCCATGTCAGCCAGCACAAGCATCATGCCATTGTTATGTACAGTGCTGTTGGTTATGCTGGGTAAGGATTGACGTTTTATTATTATTTTTTTTTATTATACTTCTATATTGCATACATTAGCTTTGCAAATTAGCATTGAGGCTGTGTTCATAGCAGGAACAGACATTTCCATGTGTTTAGTTGCAGTCATTGAGCAAGCATCGGGGTACGTCTAATGATCTCATATTTTGGAAAAGTAGAGATGTTGCCCATAGCAACCAATCAGATTCTAGCTCTCACTTTCTTTTTTACATACTAGAGAATGTCATCTAAAAAATGATTGGTTGCGATGGGCAACATCTCCAGTTTTCCAAACCCGCAGCTTAGTAAATCTAGCCCTTGGCCATCCCCATCATACTGGACTACATTTCTTATAGTTCGAACAAAAGATACAACTGAATTTATGTGTAATTCTGTCTCCGTCTTTGGACTTATTTTCAGGCATACATCTTTACTGTTTTACGGGCTACATAGGTCCACCCCTTTTGCCCTCAGTAATGCTCCTTCAACCATTAATCGTCATCGTAGCCTTCCTCTGAATAGCCGCATTGACGCACAAAATATACTCTGTATTTCCAAGATGGAAAAGAAAAGCCATTGCCTTTTCTTGAAACTTTAGATTTTGTTGTTGTTAATCTGTTAAAACGGTTTCCGTTTTAGAAAGAGAAGAAAAATAATTGCTACTGTAACTCCTGGGGTTGCAATTCTGATAAATCGCATAATTTACGCATTTCCTCAGATAATATAAATCAGTGAGCCGCCTAAGTGATTTATCATTTCCGTTGAAAGAAATTTAAATCATTTCAGAATAAAAAAATAAAAATAAAAAAAGTCACTAAAAATAATGTGAAAAGCCATTTGCAACAGGAAAAAAAATATTTATAGGGCTGATAAGTGAAATAGCTAAGAGCGAAATTGGTGGCCTAATTTTCATGACAAATAACTATATCAAACAACTCTTGTCACTGTGTATAATTTACAGCAAAGATTATCATGATGCCTCAGATTTATGTGTTCATTATGACTTAGAGTGCACTTAAGTGGATCATTATAATTGTTCTTACATAATAATCACAAAAAAACAAGTTCTTAATACAGGAAGGAGCAGTATTTCTGAATAATAAGGTAATAAATACATGCCATTGGGCTAATAATTTGGAATATACTGGTGAAGAAAAAAAAATAGCTTCCAGGGTATAGACTGGAAATTGTAATGTATTGACTTAAAATGTATTAGTTAGAAAATGTATTCTGTTTAGAGATGAGAGGAGAAACTTACACAAAGTCAAAGTACAAAAAAAATAAAAATAAAAAGTGAAATTAATATAAAAACAGAGAATAAGAACAATAGTTTTTTTTGTTTGTTTTTTTAAGGATAAATTGAGCGATTGCTATGTGACAGTGATACCACTGAAAGCTTTAAATAAATTAATTGTTATTATGGCACAGGTATGACTACAGAATACGGTACCCGCATTGAGTGACTGATGCTACTCTCTTAATCAGAAGTTAGAGTTGGTCTATCGTAATAGTAAAAGGCTCCGCTGGAAATTTCTAACACACAGCAGTTGCTGGAAAACTTCTGAAATATTACCATAGCCGCCATTTTATCGCCTGAATGTTTTCTGTCGAAAAATTCAGATCACCTCCTAAAACTAATAGTTGGACTAAATGCTACAAACAAAGGTCACAGTCACGGCAATTTAAGGTAGCTGACCGCTTGGGGACATATTCAGACCTCTGTGCGTTTTACGAATGCAGAGGTCTGGCAGTCCGCGCGGAACAAGGAGGGTGAACTCCCGTCACTTCCGCCTCTCATGCGGTTACGCTGCCATAATCCTACCTTTAGTCTCCCATGTGGATCAGTGGTCCATACAATCTCTGACCCGCATGAAAGGTCTTAAACCCGATCAGACTGTAAAAATGAAATACTACCCCCCCTCGACCCACCATATGAAATTTGGGTGATCGGATGGGATGGACCAGCCTGTCGGACGGCTCTCCAGGTGTACGATGGCAGATAAACAAGCAGATTGCGTAAGTCGGGTGTCGTGCGGACCTCTGAATCTGGCCCTTATGTATTATTTTTCTTGTGTTCCGACAAATCGGTATTTACCATACGCAAATATCAGCCAGTCTGCTGCCAACTTTCCAGACACCTTTCACACAATTTATAATTTGTGGATGAAAAAAAAAACACTTTTGCGGATCACAAGAGTTACCTATGATCCAATACAATAAAGGCGCGCTATCCAAAGAACAGCTTGCATAACAACGGGCACTAAATACAATTGTGAGTCCGGTCGTCACTGACTGAATTATCGGCAAACACCAAACTTAGCAAATAACTTTGATACCACTCCGGTAACTGGACTCCTAGAGAATCTAATTGCATTGTGCACGGTCCAACAAGCCTCCTCTCTCTGTGGATATTAAAGTCTTTAGAAGGAGACTTGAGTATTTCTTCGAGAAATTTACCATATGTGCTCTCAATCTGCACGGGTCTAGGCTGTAACAAATGAACATCTTCCCACTGTCCTTAAAGCCTAATCCCAGTAGGAATCGGCCACTAGCCAGGATTCTCTGACGCTCCATTAATGCGGCAGGATTGAAAGCCTCCTGGCGCTCATTTGTAAAATCAGAGAAGTGTCACATTTTATTTCCCTGGTCTGAAAGTCATATAGATGGGGGTTATAATATATTCAGTGGCAAATTATGCAAAGTTAATGTTACGTATGACAGGAATGTATGGTTACCTGAACCAGAGAAATGAAGACAGCGCTGTCAGATCGGGAATATTCGCACACATTCTGTTCAACATGAAAACTATACAACTTCATGCATAATGGAAACGGTTACTATATTAACAATTTAGCAATAACTGATTTGAGACAATGAGTTTTAGTAAAAAGCATGTTTTTATAGGGTGTGGGTCCCCATCGAGAATAGCCCTATTTCGATAGTTCTGAACTGGCTAGGAAAATAGATTGCTTCTGCCTCGAAAAAATTTGATCCGCGGAGCACAGAATGTAACCCCAACCCTCTCCTTAATCCTTACCATAACCCTCCCCTTCTATTACCCTAACCCTCCCTGTCCTGCAGCCTGACCCTAACACTCTCTTCTCCACAGCCTGACCCCCTCCTTTCATGCAGCCTAACCCTCCCCTTCCATGGCCCTAACCCTAAAAGTCCCTGGAGAGGTTACTTAAATCTCCGGTGGTGTCGTCGGCAGACAGCAGGTGCGCTGGGTCCGGCAGGCGGCACTTCCGAAACTGAATTGGTGTATGCCGATCGGCATACTCACCCATTCATAAAAAAAAAATTCTAAAAAGAACTTTCGACTGCCTCTACTTCTCATAGACAGCCATCGTGCCAGGGATTCCCATTGGTTTTTCTATGTAGTTTGTGGGATTTTTTTTCTTTAACACTGGGCAGGTTCGGAAAACAGGACCGGTAAATGAGTGAGACTCTCTGTGGGTGTGGTTTGCCATTCCAAGGATCCGATTTCCGACAGTTAACATGGTGGCACTGAAATGGTATCTTCGCTCATGGATTGGCAATTTTCTCTCAGACATAGTTGTTACCACGATAGCAGCCTCATTGAATTACCAGGCATCCCTGGTGTCACGCTAGACGTGTAATTCCTCTCTAGTTACCGGCTAATTAGCTGGCATCAGTCGCCCTGCCCACAACCACCAATAGAGCTTTCATCCTCCTTCCCAGCACTATAAATCCATTACACCCATGTGGTTCATCGGTGTGTATGCTGTGGGAAAGGCTAAGTGGGAATTTAACCCTGTCTGTAGCCTGTGCCTGCAGACTCTGGGGAATCTTACCATTAACTAGGTAGGAGAGGTGGCAAATATCCCTCTTAACTCTAAAGGCACTTGCATGCATAGGCTCTACATTCACCCATTGCGTTCAATGTCACAGTGATGTGGATGTAATGGTCTGGCCAACCTGTAGCTCTCCAGGTGTTGTGAAACTACAAGTTCCAGGATGCCTTGACTGCATGGCTATAGCAGATACCTGACCAAGCATGCTGGGACTAGGACTAGGCCTGCTCCAAACTAGTGCAGTGAAAAGTTGTTGAGATCCCTGTAGCCCTTAAATCAGTCAACTGGTGGGAAGTTTATAAAATCAACTGCAGTACAGACATAAGTTTTGTAAACTTATAATAACTATTGGAAGATAAAATTACAGGATAAACCATCATTTTGGATTCCAAATGGTTTATTTAAAAAAAAACAAAAAAACATTTAAATCATTCACTGGGCTGTATTCACAGATCCGTTACTTAAAGGTACGCAATTATATGCACGCATGTAGCAAGCCAACACCCACGACACTCCACTCTCCCAGCCGTGCAATCGTAGCGTTACACCTCCACTCTGATCTTTCAGTGTGTACTTACTTGAGCATATGTCTTCCGTCCCTACGATTCAGTATAGCGGTCCCCCTTAAGCGTTCATTTAAATGCCTCCCCCCGCCCACTTTCATGTCAATTTTTAGGTACTTTTTTATACGACGCCCGTCTGTACGTATATCCCCAAGCGCAATTCACATTTCCGTGCCTAAAGTGCCTATACGCACTAACATGCGTATATTCAACGTAAAATACATAAAATAAAGTTACTACGCATGCGCAGTTACAACGTACCTAAAAATACGCACGCAACTTCACGTAAAAACGGATCTGTGAATACGACTCACTGAAAGAACTTCGATTATATGTCCCCCACGTGTGACTTTGTTGATGGGGAGATGAAATGTTGCATCTCGTTGACCTTGGCTACTGTAAGTCACGTTGTTAAACTCCATCGCATTAAAGCTCCTTCTGTTGCATGGAGGCCTCAAGCTAAGCAACATTATTACCCGACACCAAAAGAATGTGAAAATGATGATATTTAGAGGTATGCAGAGTCTGGCGATAATGGACTAACTGTGCAATTCTTCCCGGAGTCTCAGTATGGCCGCGCTTACCTCTGACCGTGAAAATGGAGAGCCACTGTCATCGATTCATTTTAACCTTCACAATCTTCCCACCTCTCCCTTTCAGGCGTCACATGTGACTGCAGAAAATTGTTTTGAGATTTCTCTCTGCATTCGCGGACTCCATTCGAGGCAAGCTGTGTGACCTTTTTGTGCTTTCGGAGCCAGCGAACCTCCTCTCACAATGTCCATTGTGCGCTCAGCTTTACAAAGGGAGAGCTTTCAAATAGTCATTCCCAGTTTATTATTATTTTGTTTTACAGGCTTTACTTTTTCAATTTTTCTTTTACAAAAAGGAATATAGATACAAAAATCTCAAACACTGGAGCGATCAATGGTTTGGCATCAATATTCCGCCTGCATCCGCGGTTCTCGGATTATTGGTATATCTGCCTCTGACGCTGCCAGGTTTAAAGACACTGTTAACTAATTGCACAGTCAGACATCCGATAGCCATAAACTCTATTAACTTTTCCTAAAGTAAAATGGCTACGGTTCGGAAATCTAGATTGGAATGTAGTCCATTATCATGCCAGTTCTATACATTATAATAAGTCCCGTGCCTTTGTGAGTACCACTGTGCCATGCTTGAAGGACATTGTAGTTTCTGAAAACCCGGAGTGCAATAGGTTGGGTTTGTTGCAGGATGTTCAACCATTATGAGACTCCTATAAGCTGAATCGTCAATATTAACAAAACCGTCCTGTCCTGTGATCCCGGGAGGAGCTTTTCCTCCAGTGCTGCCAGGACCTGCAGGATTTCTCTCATGTGCTTGCACGGTTTCCATTAATATACGTGCAGTAGAGGAATTCTACATGATAAATTTCAGGGGTGTATAATGAATGTTATTTGTTGCATGCAGGGAAAATACTTGCTGATCACACACACAGATACTGACTAGCGTTACTATTACACTGTTATTTAGACTTGTACTAGGAGACATCACCTCTCATCCATAATACAATTATATTACACAAATACTGACCAGCATTACTATTACACTGTTACTAATCTGTGGTCTGTGTGCGGAATTATAGAATTGTTTAAAGTTTAGAGTAACTCTGTGGAAGAGAAGGAGTAGAGTGTTTTGCAGGGTAGGGAACACTCTGGCAGTGATTGTGACCTGTCACACATGGGACTGCTATGTTTTATATTAGGAATACTATTTACATTTTAAAAAAGTTTATTTTTTTTTTTATAAATGAGAGAAAATCTGGGGAAGAATATTTGATTGACGGCACTTCATACATTTTAGAATCCTTATAACATAACATGGATAATGTTATTGTTGGAAACCATGCTTTGTTTTGCTTTTTTGTTGTGGTCACGGAAATAATCTGTCTAATAGGTTTCTCATTGCCTCGGAGAAACAATGACATTTAGAAGAGTTTTGGAGCATCTACCTGGCCTTTCAGAATCCGATCACTGTCATTTTTTGAGGTGTTTTTAAGGAAACGTCCTATCATGAAAAGTTCAACGGCAGCAGAAGGTTTAAATGGTCTTTCTAATCTTTCTGATCCTCTCTATTTCATGTAGATATCAATGAACATTCTTGGTTAATACTTACATAGTTTTGACATTGGAGCTGGAAAATTCTTGTTATGTTGGAGCAGAGGGTAAAAATAAAATAATAAAAATAAAAAATTATGAAAGATGAAAAAAAATGAAACATGAATTTGTCTTGCCGTAAAGAGTAGAAGGTCAAGTAGCACCCAGGGAAGGAACGGGTAAAACAGTCAGCTGCATGGTGAGCAGAGGGACAAGCTAAGTCCTAATATTATTTTTGGGGCAGGTGGTGCTAAAACAGTGGTAGTGAACAAAGCCACACCCCCGAGGAACCACATAAAAGGTGTGCAAAATACATGTGCAGCTGTGACATGATCCTTATACTAACATTTCATTTCCAACATTTATTTTAGGTGCAACAAACATATTTAATATTAGACACTGGTAGTTGTAAAGTGACTGCATGTGGAGAAAAACTGAAAATATTATAAAATGTTAAATGTAAGACCATGTACTCAAAAATTTTAAAAACTGTATATTAAAAGTACGCATGAGTGATGAAAAAAAATAATTCATCCCCACCAATCAGACGTTACCCAGTAAGTCACAAATGTCGTCACGAGCTCCAGATCGCCTGCAAAATGCACATTGTAAATTCATGCAAGATACGTCAAAAAACGAGATTTGTGTCGTTTCCTGCAAGATGCAGAAATTGCTTAATGCATGCTCCCATATCTCTGCAAAAGTCCATAATTCAAAGTTTCATCCTTAGATTTTCAGAAACTTAACTGTAACAAACTTTCTGTGTATCACCTTTACACATGACATAAAAATGCAAAGTATTTACATTGTTGTTGTAGAATTGTCTCTTTGCTACCAAGAAATACAGTCTTACCCGGTCAATCTCCCACCAGCAAACTCAGAGAACCAAGACAGGTTGTCAGTATAAAAAAATCTATCAACAAACCCTCAGAATCTTCCTTCAAATCATCTCCAGTCAGACCTCCGAAACTTCAAACGGAAAAATGTCAATGTAAAAGTTATTTATGAAATGTCAGGATGAGATGTTCCTGCGATCACCCAGTTGTAGATGTGTTTAAGGCTTGTCTGACCTATTTTCCACGGGGTCTTGTCTCTGATTCCTTATTTTGGATGATTATGAAGGATGCAAAATATTTCATGTCTGCAATAATGAAAAAGGAGTGAGAGCCTGCTGGGAGCTGTAGTTCCACAGTGGGTTTGCCATGTACAGCAGTAATTACAGCACTGCATTCTGCAAAGCTGCTCTACATGGCGAAAATTATGGAGTCAGACAGATAGGGAATCTCCAGCCAGGAGGTGGAGGTACAGCACAATGGGGGTGGATATCTGCTTGCTTGACAGCCAGCCAATCAGCTGCACAGACTTTTTGTCAATGTTGGATAGTCAAGGCTGAAGCGGAAGGGCTGACGTCACAGCAGGAAAGACAAATAGCGCCAATAATGGGGACCCCCCCCCGGGAGATCTTGAATGGATAGAAAGAGATAACAATATGGGGGCGGGGATTTAAGACATGATTTATGCTAATCACTACCTGAAGCCCCTCCTGCTCGTCTATCAATGCTAGGATCCAAAGTAAGGATGAGGTGGCGTTTCATAACATCATTATCATCCCGCCCATCCTGCATGACTCACAGTATTGATAGGCAGGGGTGGGACTAGCTTATTTATGCAAATTGTGGCCTCAAGCCCATTGGGGGAGAATTTCTGCACTCCCACGACACTGGAGATGTGCCTGAATACTCCGGGAGAGTCGGCAATCAAGCTGGAACGTGATAGGCTCACGACAAACAGCAAGGAGGCTGTGCCCAAGTCTGGATGGGTGGAGCCATTTGGTTTTGGGGGCAGGGCAGCACAGGCCTGTCTGTGTGAAGGAAGCTGTCATTGGCTGCTCCATGTACAAGTACTAAGCGCTGCAGCGCTATACATAGATACACTCATTCTGGTGAGAGTTCCCACTACCATTGCTGTCTTTCCGAAGGAGAGATGGACGAAAGTTCTTTTTCAGCTGTCTCTATTTCTAATAGCAGCCATTTTATTTGTTTAATTTTTTTTACTGAATGGGTGAGTATGTCGATCGGTACACTCACCCATCCATTTTCAGAAGCGTTGCCGCAGGAAGGTGAGTAACCTCTCCGGGACTTTTAGTGTTGGGGGAGGGTTAGGGTTAGGCTCTGGGGAAGGGAGAGTTAGGGCTGAGAAAAGGGAGGGTTACAGTTAGGATCAGGGTGTGGGGAAGGGAGGGTTAGGGCCAGGCTGCTGGGAAGGGAAGGTCAGGGTTAGGGTTATAGAAGGGGAGGATACTTACCATTCGGAGCACCATGTTCAGTGTTCTTCGAGAAAGAAGCATTCAATTTCCAAACCAGTTCGGAACTGGCTTGGAGAGAATGGTTCTATCGAAATAGGGCCATTTGCGACTGGGACACACACTCATACATGGAGCTCATGCACGAAGTTATAAGTACATACTTACACTCATACATGTATCTATACATAAATACACACATACATGAAGCTATACATATATACACACATACATGAAGCTATACATATATACACTCATGCATGGAGCTATACATATATACACTCATACATGGAGCTACACATACATACATACATACATACACTCACTCATACATGGAGCTATACATACATACACTCATACATGGAGCTACACATACATACACTCATACATGGAGCTATACACACACTCATAGACACTGGCCAATAACCTGTCATTAGCGCCGGGCATTTCCTGGTAGCAGGAATTGATTTGCGACGTTCAAAAAAGGTTTGTTTTTTTTACCAAGCCACCTGTGCAGCATCCATGGGCATGCTGATACTTGTAGCTCTACAAGCATCAGCATGCCCTGTTGGGGCACAACATAGGGCAGCGTTAAAAATCTGCACCTCTCATAGGTGCGGATTTTTATCGTTCAAAAACCGGCGTATTTTTAACGCTAGAAAAATAATTGAATTGCAAAAAAAAATATCGGACGTAATTTTACAAAAAAAAGCGTTAAAAATACGCTGCGGAACGCTTTTTAGCTAATTGAATCGGGCCCTATATGTTTAAATTTTATTGTCTTCATATATTCCTTCTGATAACATGACTAATTGTCTTAAATTTCACTGTTAATTTGTTAAAATTGTTATTGTATTAAAATCCATAATTAAATGTGTGCTTTTTTTTTTTTTTTAACATTGGGGTTTTTTTCTCCAAAAATTACACTGCGCATTGATAATGAAAATATCTCCTCCATTCTCCTGTTTTTTTTTCTATTTCAGTTTTTTTCTTCTTCATATTTTTAAATATATTTATCAACGTCCAACCTTATTTTCACTTGTCATTCACAAATAATGATTATTCCATGTCTATAATATTTCATCTTGGGCATCTCATTAAAAATGGGCCAAGACCCAGAAAAACCTGATGCAATCGTGTATGTGAACTTGTAGTGTGTGCTGAAACACTTAGAAAAATAGACTGTTAATGATCTGGAATAAATTGTCAGATTTAGGGAGATGATGAAAACTAAATATGGATAATTCTTGTGGCTCAGTACAGTGCAGTTAAATGTTTAAAATGTTAGCCTCAGGGGAAAGTGATTGGTGCTTAAAAGTTTTACAAATTGACAGCATCGCCTTACTCCATTTTTCATCCTAAAGAAGTCTGCAAATATCCGTAGCTCAAGTCATTATGGTACATCAGTGATTCTAATTAGCTAAACAGGAGTTTGTTTCAGTCATTGATCTTCATAAACCTCTTGACAGAGCCTAATTTCTTTGTGTTATTTCCCCCCCAAATCTAAGCCTTTTAGTAGGACATGTAGGATTTTACTTTCCAGAAGAAAAGCAATTCAGTTGACTTTTTTCTTAAGTGTTTTAGTACATAAAATATATTCTCATGAAACTAAACTACTTTTTAAGTTCCTGTATTTTTTCCTGTGCATAGATATTCACACTGGAATTGATTCAGCCTTCCATATAGGTGAGGGGGGGGGGAGATAGCATCCATGGTCCCTAGCTTAAAATTTCTGTGCTGTCCTCATATAAGTATTTTTTAGTACAGAGGGAGCTTAGTACGTCCTCATTGTACTATTACTGTACTTAGACTCCCCCTTATAGCGGAATCGTTTCCTGCCCTGCAGTCAGAAATGGATCGAGTTCCGATCTGGGAATGCAGTACTTTGATTTAAAAATAAGTGCAATTTTTCGATTATGGTGATTAGAAAACACCCCTTTTTAGGAAACCAGGATCTGGTGTCTTGTGCCTTAAAAAAATCAATACATAAGTTTACTTTCTCCAAAAAGCAAAACTCTTGTCTCATATTTGAAAATTATTGTTACTAACCTATAAATTGATTAGAGCAACCCCATTTAGAGTAATATGTCTTGGCAATTTAACTTCGAAATGTCAAAAGCTGTCATTTTTCAATAAATATTATTTTGAGAAGTATTTAGTTAGACTACCTGACCAGTAAAACCATTTGCTAATTCTAATATTCTTAACATTATGTCGCTATATTGAAAAGGTTTGTTATGCACATTTATACTGCTAAATCATTTACATTGCATTTAATATATCTTAGCAAATATTCCTACTCTCATTTATTTTACCTGCAGAGTTTTTATAGTTTTCCATTTCTGCTCTGATTTAAATGAGTGCAGAAAGTTAACTCATATATATGTTTTTAAAAATATATTGTTTTAAGAATTTCATTATCAAGGTTTTTTTTTTTTTTTGGTTTTTTTATTTGTACTGATCTTCAACCTTTTTTGACCCTCAAATTAGTTGAAAATTTTCCTCTCTTTCCCCTTTCCTCTATAGATTCAATTTCTCTAGCATCTAGTTGGGGGACACTGCAGATGTGGTATAGTAACTGGACATGTTGCCAGGGTACTTTTAAGAATTAAAATGTTAACTGATATGTATCAATTTTTAGTTAAGTGCCCTATGCAGTTGGGCATATATTCCAGTGGGCACTGGTACCTTTTTCCTATTTTAAATTTTTATTTTTACTTTAAATTTTTTTACAGTATTACTTCACTCTGCTTTTGCAGAGTGCTGTAATAGTGCTACTCAGGGATGCTGCCATTGTAGTGGATAGCCTCTGCCCTTTTTTTACTTCGTGCTGTGGTGGTGCAGAAAATATAGCGGGAATAGCGACGGAAAACTACCAAGGCCGTCAGCAGCAGGCCGATACTGACAGGCGCATATGCAGCAAAGACTCGGCAGTATCATGTAATACTCGGGTTCCCCACTCCATTCCGTGAAGGTTTAAATATTGCAGAGTACACTGGACAGGCAGCCCGCAGCCTCAGCAGACAGCATGCAGAAAGCAGCCATTTCAGATATGGCTGAGCTCACTCTTGAGCACACAGAATGTGACCTACTTCTCTGGTTCCTTCCCCCATACTGCCCCCCCTTTTTAGGTGCCTAATGGCACTTACAAGTGCCATACGCAACCTTAACTAACCATGTGTATTTTCCCTCATAAGTAAGGAAAATATGCACAGACTTTTTTTAAACCTCCTCCCTCCCTCCCTGCCTAATCTACATACACCCCCCACAAACACACACACTTCTCCTAGCTTCCCCCGGAGGCTGCAGTGGCACGCCTCCTCTTACCTAAAAAACTATGTGGGGTCTTTAGCCTAAGGGCTAAATAGATTGCGTGGTTATCATGACTACGCATGAACCTAACTTTGGAAAAATACGCACCTAGGAAGCCTCAGCTTCTTAGGTGTGAATCAATGCCAGTCTGTCCAGGTGGGGAGCAGTCATAAGGGACTTCAGACTTCAAGGTCTGTGGAGCCAACAAGGAACATTGTTACTTATAAATGCTTTGGAACTGAGGATGATTTACAGATCTTTTGTACCATAGCTTTCTAGTGAGTGAAACAAACTGCTGAAAATACTGATGGACAATGCCCCAGGGTTAGCTTACATTAATCACCAGGGAAGAACCCACAGTTACATGGCTGATTATTTAGGTCGAAACAAAGTCTATTCGGGAAAATGGTCTCATCGGGCCGGATCTTGAACAACGTCCGACACGGGACAAGTCATGTGCATAAGTCCTCTGTTCTGGAAAATCTGCGCATGTGCATGCCAGATGTTTTGACAGCGTATGTACTGACGTATGTAACTAAGTTACATACGTCAGTATGTACACGGAAGGGGCTGACTTTTCATTTACGCTGGCCGTATTCCCGCCATACAGATTTAAATGAAAGGTTGACCCGGGAAACCCTGTTACAACTAGGTCTGCATACGTATGGACGCAGACCTAGTCGTAAAAGTGAAGGTAGCCATCTGGAGATGTAAGTGTCCAGACTTACTACAGACAGCGGGGAGCGCAGGGGGCGTGCACTCCCGGCTACGGCTGCGTAACAACGGACCCTCGCACGTATCTAGAGCGTGCGCGGGTCAGGATCTGGCCCATTGCTAGGACCTTGGTTAGAGTCTTCTATGTTATTTAAGGCACCAACAAATAAATAAATATATATATATTAAAACAAAAAAATAAAATAGAAAACATTTGGGAATTGAATAACAGTTTACGTGATTGGAAACTTGCAGCAGCCAACCAGAGGCCGGCTTATGTTTCCTAGGTTGTTCTACAGAAAGAATTATTCGAATGGTTGATGTTCAGTTTGTCCACATGAAGCCACGAAAACGTAGATCGCCTCAATGAAAGACGACCCACAGAAACGGGCTGATACGCGTTAACGTCCCAATAATCATAGAATTTAATGACATCGGGCCTGATCCAGACCTACGGCCGCAAGCGAGCGTACGCCAGTCGGGAGCGTAAAACCGGGCGAAAAAACGCACTGCGCATGTGCAGTATGACAACTTCTGGTCGTCCGAAGGACATGAGCGTACAGCGAGCGTATTTTCAGCGTATTTCTCGCCCAAGGGGCGTGCGTTTTGTACGACGATCGTCCGGACGCTCGAGTTACTACACAGAGGCGGGGATAGCCATTTAAGTTGTACAGTATGGGCGTGCTAAGCCCCGTACGACCAGCGTATCGGTACGAAAATTCGCACGGACGCTTGAAAAAGTTATCGGTACGAAAATTTGCACGTACGCTGGAAAAAACTTAGGGTAGGTTTCAGCCGCCGTAAGTAGGTACAATTAATGGAAGTGTCATGGGCGTCAAAGTTTATACGCCCGGGCGAAAATACGCTACGCTCGCGGGCGCTCACGGTTGTAGGTCTGGATCAGGCCCACTGGGCCAAATTCAGACTTAATGAAGTCACTAGACTTCCACACGCTGACTATTCCACATGACTGCTGCTATAACCAGGGAGCTCATTCCCTTCTTCTGTGTTGACTGCAAGACCTCCGGGCATTCGTAAAACGCACAGAGGACTGAATCCAGCCCACGGTCCTTGGTACTGTTTCATAACTTAGAATACAGCCTTAAACCAGTCCATTTTCCACACCAGTGATGGTCACCTTTACTCTGGTGAATTCTCCACCACGGAGTCTTGGTGAATGATGCCTAAAAGATACATTACTTTAAAAGACAACCCTTCACGCTGGAAATAAATTGCAATACCACCAACGCCATTGGTTTCTTTCTTAGTTGTGCCCTATAACTAATGTGCTTATCCAAATGAAGCAAGCTCCTCCCCTTCCCATGCAGAACCACCCACCTTTGGAGGTAACTCCACCCACTGTTGATTAAGCTCTCTGCAGACTCCAAATCTGTGCATCTATTAAAATCTGGAGAGTAGGTAGTCGTGAGGTTTATAGAACATGCTTTTAGCATGATCTATGATTACACGAGATAAGCGTTACTTCTCTACAGAAGTCTACAAGAGGAGGAAAATCGTATATAAAAATCTTTACATTTTTAGTTTTTTTGCAGGGTAAACATTTTAGCACTGTATTTCACCTGTGTCTTATATCATATAAATCACATTCATGTACATGCAACACGTTTAAGGAGTTTTGTTTCGCAAACCTATGTTACAAGTATCTTTCAGTCATGCGCAGAACTACACCTCCCAGCATGCCCTGCGGGCTGTGGAGTAGCAACCAAGGCTTCCCCTCAGCTTGTATTGAACTACGGCCAGTTCCTTTTTTTTTATGCTCTCTTATCAAATATACATTACTTACTGTTCTTTCAAAATACCATAAGCAGTAATGGAATTGCCCTTGTCATAATTCAGTCTATTTGTACAGCTGTATGAAAGGATAATTCCATATTCATTATTTAAAATTAAGTCTTCAGTTCTACTCATTAGCCGGTTCAATCACTAGATCCGTCTTTGTTTCTCAGCCTCAAATGGTTTTGAACCTCTGAATATTTGACAGGCTCTCCCAGTCTGACTGTCTGCTCCAACCAGCAAATGGATTTAACAATTGCCTAATGTACATTCTCATCCCAAACCCCAAAAAAAAAAAAAGAAGAAATAAAAAAAAGCCCTTTACTCTAACGATCCAGCGCCATCAGAGCCCTCATTTCCTTTTGTGCTATTTTTATAATGAGGCATTTCAAGTTGTCCCATTCGGTTTAACACAAATCGGAAAGTCTTGTCTACAACGTATCACCAGTCAGAACACTGAAGCTGCTGGAGGTCGGGGGGGATAGTGGATATAACGTAATTAGGGTCATCCGAGCATCACAGGATTCTAAAATCATTTGAATTTCACATCTAATAATTGTTGTGCACCTGTACACACGCCCCTGTCTGCTGGGTTCACATTAAAATTCTAGCGAGGCTCCATTCAACAAACACATATAAGATTAATGTTCTCTGCAGTGATACATCGTGTTGTGGAAAGATACATTGCATTGCAGCCACCAAGGCTTTTGTGTTACATATGAGTTTAGATTTCATTAAAGGGAAAGACAAAGAAGGGTTTACACACTATGCGCCGTATGCAGACTCCCGGACGTATAACATTTCCGTCCGGTGTTCAGCGATTTTTCCTACTGCGCATGTGTGGTACATTTTTTACGATCTCTACGTATCTTTTCCTTACGTAGATTGCGTAAATGCGGTCTTTCAGGAAAAGGAAAAGATACGTAAATAACGTTAAAAAAAATGTACGACGCGTGCGCAGTAGGAAAAATCGCTAAACACCGGATGTATATGTTATACATCCGGGAGTCTGCATACGGCATTATGGGACAGATCCAGACCTCCGTTCCCTTTACGTTTCAATGCGTAGCGTATTTACGCTTCCGAAATTACCATTCGCTCCCCTCGCTCGGACGTACTTTTTACGTTTTCCAAACCCTACCTTAATTTTCCAAGCGTAACTGCTGTCGGCCATAATGGCTGCACGTACTTACCCGCCTAATCACGCCCATTCTGTATGATTTAAATGGCTTACCCCGCCTCCCAAGCATAATTACGGGGGTCTTATGACTGGCACGACCCTTCGTTCATAGTTACGCTGTTGATACGTGGCTGGTACGTACATTCGGAGTTACGGGTCATAACATCCACTGCACGCATGCTCAGTACATACAAAATAGTGTTTTTTCTGTCTCCGGGGAGCGTAAATACGATAGTGGACATAGCTCTGGATCAGACCCTTTATGTGTGGAGTTTGTGCAGTTTTGTTAAAAGAAAAAGTCTTTTTATTTATTCTCAGTTTTGCTAATGTGATACAGCAGGTAAAATATGGAATCTCTTGACTGTTGTCTATGATGCTCTCTGTCTTGGTTGGCAGTCATTGGGAGACTGTCTTGGTTGGCGGTCACTGGGAGACTCTCTGTCTTGGTTGGCGGTCACTGGGAGACTCTCTGTCTTGGTTGGCGGTCACTAGGAGACTCTCTGTCTTGGTTGGCAGTCATTGAGAGACTCTCTGACTTGGTTGGCGGTCACTGGGAGGCTCTGTCTTGGTTGGCGGTCACTAGGAAACGCTCTGTATTGGGTAACAGTTCAGTGCAGATCATGCAAGCCTCCTTGGGACCAGTTTTACTAAGCTGCGGGTTTGGAAAAGTGGAGATGTTGCCCATAGCAACCAATCAGATTCTGGCTGACATGCTCTAAGACGTAATAGGAAAGTGAGAACTAAAATCTGATTGGTTGCTATGGGCAACATCTCCACTTTTCCAAATCCGCAGCTTAGTAAATTTGGCCCCTAGAGTCTATCATCATTATTATAGGAATTAAATTCCCGGACTGGGTCTTATCTGTGTGGAGTTTGAATGTTCTCCCCGTGTCTGTGTGGGTTTCCTCCAGGTGCTCCGGTTCCCTTCTACACTCCAAAAAACATGTTGGTAGGTTACTTGGCTGCTGAATAAATTAACCCTACTGTGTGTGTATGTGTGTGTATGTGTATGTGTGTGCGTGCATGTGTGTATATGAATGTATGTGTTTGGGACCTTAGTATGTAGCTCCAATGGGGCAGGGACTAATGTCAATGTGAAATATTCTCTGTAAAGCGCTGTGTAATCTGATAGCACTATATAAATACATGTTACTAAGTAATAATAAATAATTATATCGACTACAAACCACTATAGCGTAATAATATTGGCAACAAAAAAAAGACACAAAGAAAAAGTAATAGATTTGCCTTAAAAATTAAAAATTTTATAATAAACAAAAGGGGCAAATTCAATGAAGTCTTTCTGCACGCAGGGGGGGCTAGTGACAGATAGGATACATCCATTCTAAACTCTGATTTTCTGTGCGGATGTTAATTTTGCTTTTACAGAAGGGGGATATGTCCTCTCTTAGCTCTCATGCTGTATTAATCTCAGAGTTTGGCACCGCTTAGAATTGGGTGCTGTAACCCACGCACATGACTAATGTAACATCATAAAACACAATCTAATAAAATATACACATAAAAAAAAGCCCTGAACTGGATTTTTTCCTATATATGTGCATGATGATAAATGGTTTTCCCGTCTGTCAGAAGAAAAGCTCTCAGCATTCCATACAACATCAACGCTCCCTCATTCCGCTGCTAGTCAGAGTGAATTTCCTCCTCTACTTCCAATTAGGACCACAAAGAACGTTTAAAGTGTCATTAATGTGACATATGTTCTCCCGCTGCCATCCCTGGGGTCTGCGTTTGTGTGTGTTTAACGCTCACCTGGGACTTCAGATGCAGAATAACATAGAGAAGACTCTCAATGTCTCCATATTGAGCCTGATTTTCCTGCCTGCTGTCTCTGGCCATCTACCCTTGGAGAAAAGGTTAAGGCAGATTGATTTTGCAGAGTACCCCTGGAGGCCGGAGCGTATGCTGTGTGAAAAAAAAATGAGTCTTTGATAGACAGTAACTTTGGCTTTGTCCTGCAATCATTTCAATGCTATCAACCGGGATACCACCGCGATAAGAGAGGACACCCGCTGTTAGGCCACCATTGTTATGGGCTGTATAAAAAGAAGACGATAGTATTAAAATAAAAACAGACAGGTTAGTGCCCCATCGGTTATAACTACGACTCTAGAACAGTCTGTTTACGGATAAATATCTATAACTATTTATCGCTACAATATTGTAAAATGATTGAATTGTTTGTGTTACTCTTTTATTCAGATTGTACAAATTGGTATACATTTAATATATTCTTGTAAGGATTCAGGGGTCTATCCAACTGACACAGTCATATTCCGATCGGAGCACAACCGGAGCTTCTCTGAGGGGCGGGATAAGGGAGAGAAGGGGTGGAGGGACATGGTCAATGTACAGTAAGAGCGTGTCCAATCAAATGCCCCCGATTCATGTCTTAGTCCAGGGGGACGGACCTTCCGTAACCTGTTTCAGTCCCTTGCGTTAGGATGAGTGTGGGTCCTCGCTAAGAACGGCCTTATTTCGATAGAGCCCTTCTCTCTTAGCCAGGTTAAAACGGACTGGGATATCGATTGCTTATGCCTCGATGATCCCTGGTGCACTGAACACGGTGCTCCAATAAAAACAGGGGGTTTAAACCCCCCCTGTTTTTCTTGCTACTAATATTAGGAGGCTTTAGGACCCTCATTTAGATCCCCTAGGTGCTGCTTAATTTTGCGCTATCAGTCCTGCTTCACCACTTCTGTATACAGTGCTCCAATAGGTAATTCTAACCCTCCCCTACCATTATCCTAACCCTCCCTTCCCCACAGCCTGACCTTAACCCTCTCTCCCTGCAGCCTGACCCTAACTCTCCCTTCTCTATAGCCTAACCCTAAGACCCCCCACCCCACAGCCTGACCCTTCCCTTCTGTGGCCTTAACGCGAACCCTCCCTTCCTAAGAGCCTAGCTCTAACCCCCCATAATACTAAAAGTCCTTGGAGTTGTTACTCACCTCTCCGGAGCTGTCAGTAGCGGGTCCTGTGAAAATGAATGGGTGAGTATGCCAATCACCACACTCACCCATTCACAAAAAAATTCTAAAATGGCTGCCTATACATAATAGAGACAGCCTAAAAGGAACGTTTGCTGTCTCGATTTCTAAAAGCAGCCCATCAGAGCAGGGACTGCAACTGCGTTAGAATGTAACACTACAAACACATTACAAAATGGCAGAATAGGATGTATTGTGCCTGTGTTATATAATTTCTACATTTAGTAAAAGAATATATATTTTTACAAGTTTTTTTTTTTAATCAAAAATATTGTTTTCAATTATTTTGTGACATTTACATTCCAACAAAGCCGCTGGCATTAATAATCATTTTCATTTACAGTCAGCATTAACCTGTACGAGTCTAACGCTATGTACCATAATCATTGGGAGTGCTTTTGGATTGCAAATTCATTTGGCTTCCATTCTGTCCAGTTCCTGTTGGACCTTTTCTCTCAAAGCAGAAGGAAATCTAAATTTTGAGTTGTTTTCATTCATCAAGGTTACTCTGAACAATTACTATAATGTACGTAGGGATTTTTAATTGTTTACTTTCTCTTTATGGGATGTCACAAAGGGTCTACAGCATCATACACGCTACACACATCATTACGTGATGAAGCAATTCATACACGCGATACTCTCCTGTTGCCAGCGGCTGTAACTCCCATCACACCTAGATTAAATTTAAGGACGGCGTTCGCTGGAACAGCCGAGCGTTTCTTCTACAGTGGGGATATCTCTCGTTGCAGGTTCTTGAACTTTAACACTTTGCTGTAAAAACTCAGCAGGGCTCCTAAAAGAGCTCTTATTTTAAAACTGCTCCTTATTCTGTGGCTATAAACTTTCTCTTTCCTGCTTTGCCAGAACCACTGTAAAACATTAATAAGCTCAGATCAAAGCTCGCGCTAGTGGGTCCGCACTCCTCTCCATAAAAACCGGAGGGGGTGACGTGAAAATCGTATCCGTCTTACAGTGGATCACAATTTATCCAGAAAGCAGTAACAAAACAATAAAAAACGAAAAACAAAATAAACTAAAAAGAGAAAAAGAAAAGAATACAGATTTCCAAGGACACTTTAAAACATATTCTGAGAATCGGATTAGACCTAGCTTTAGCATTACAGTCTAGGTTATATATTTCGGCTAATTGTACTACCAGGGTTAAAGCTGATGTTTCAGCTACTGCTCAGAAAACTTGGCTTATCATTAGGATAGAATTAAAGTCGTTTTTGTAAACATTAATAGTGTTGTAAGATTAGATCTACGAGCCGGGTTGACGACTTTTTGAAGGAAGCTGCAAGGGATGTGGCTTAATGATGCATTTCATGCAAATCGCTTCATAAAGCCCCATACAATCTCTAGTGTTCCAGGGGATGGGCGGGGCTTGATGACATCATCAAGTTCCATCCAATCCTAGTAATTCTAGGGATTACAATAGCTAGTTGTCAAGGCTTGTGGGAGATTTGCCGGCTCTCCCAGGATACCTGGTGAACTGCCCAAATTTCAGGAGTCTCCCAAATATTCTGGGAGAGTCGGCAACCCTGCCTATGAGCTAAATTTAAGCTTATGTTTCCTGTGGTAATGTTTGATCTATTGGGTTTATGAAACAATTATACAGTTTGAATTAGCTCATCTGCCAGCAGTCAGGGCTAAAACCAGAATAGTGAATCTATGCGTTCCAGCATGCTTTGTCAGATATCAGCTATGCCTTTGTGGACAAAGCATTCTAGGACTGTTTCACAACAGGTGCGCCAGGCCTGATATCGAGCCATCAGCATTAGGGCAAGTTTGGGCAATCTTCAGCATTCCAGCGTATTTCAACAACATAGCCATAGAGGATTTCTGGAAGGGCATGATGAGACTTGTAGTTTCACAACCCCTAGAGTGTCGTAGGGTGCTTATGACTGGTTTAGAGTAGAACAAACCCTCCAACATGACCCATTCCACTAAATACAAACATTCTGTTCCTGAGCTTTCACCTATCAGTTACTATGGTAACCACCTTTGTTGAAAATAAAAATGATTTTCAAACATCAGTTAATTCTGTAAAATTGGAAGCTTAGGAGCGGAGTATCGTGTTCCTGGTGAAATGAGTCATATCGGAGGGTTTAGTAGAGTATAGCCGAAACCCAAACACTTGTTCCAGCTTCTAATGGACATCTGCAGTTAGTAGTTAATGAAGTAGAATAACAATAAGCAAGAAACAAATGCTTAAAAAGAACACCAACCAAAAATTTTGCATGGTGTTTCCTTGGGTAAGAATCTCGCCATTTGCGTGATCCTCAAAGTCTAGTGATTTAACTTTACTTTGCTGCCATATTATCTGCCAGGGTCTTCTTCAAGCTCCTCACCTAGAAAAGTCTTTCCAATTCCACTGCACCCTTCATCTCCAACCTCATCTCCTCTCACACTCCTCTTGCCCTCTTCACTCAGCCAATGACAGCTGCCTCTCCCAACTCTTCACCGCATGCGTATCAAGACTTCTCTTGTGCTGCCCCTCTACATTAAGTCGCCGCTGAGAAAATGCTGTTTCCGAAATAAAGACAGACAAAAGCTAATTTTCATGTGTCGAAAAAAGCAATAATTAAAATATTTTATTAATGAATGAGTAAATATGCGGATTGGCAAACTTACTCATTCATTCCGAAACTGGCACCGGTGAGCCGACGGATAGGTGAGTATTATAGTGGAGTCTATGGGGAGTTTTAGGGTTAGGCTGAAGGGAAGGGATGGTTAGAATAATGTAAGGGTAAGGATTAGGGTAAGGGTTGGGGTTATATTAATACTCACCATTCGCAGCTCCATCTTCATTCTTCGGATAATCGATTGCTTCTCCTCCGCAAAGCATAAGCAATCAATTTCCCAGCCAGTTCACAACTGGCTTAGCGAAAACAGCCCTTTCTAAAAAAAAAAAAATGGTCGTTCTTAGCTGCGATCCACTCCCCCCCCACACCCATCAGACTTCTACCTTGCCTAAGAATCTTTAAGCAGTCACTTAAAACTTGCAAGCATACCCCGAATCCACCTAAACTCTCGTCTCCCCCCTCAACACTCTTGCCCTATCCTCCCAATAACATCACTCTCTCCCCTCACCTCTGGCCTTATCACCATTTCCCCCACTCTGTGTCTTGTTTGTCTGCCCCTGCTTAGATTGTAAACTTTTGTCAAGCAGTCTCTTCCCTTCCATCTTCTTGCCTTACCCTTCCCTGCCTCCTCTCCTTCTCTATCTCGGTTTGTCAACATCAAATTGTGCGGCATCCAATCTTGCCATCAACAATCAGACGTCCTTCTTTTAAATAAAGGCAGACAAAGCTCGCTGTTGTTTTCTGTTTAATTATTATGATTTATGCAGTTGCTTCTGAATCTGGCTGTTGGACTGGTAAATGTCATCATACGAACAAGTTAACAGACAGACTCTGCACATTAACTTACTTAATTGTCAGTTAAATGACTTACACAACAACGGTTTGACCTGGAGCCATAATTCTGAATTCAACCACTTGCATATTCAGTTACTTGTGTTTGTAAGAGATTTCAAATTAATATGTGATGATATTTTACTGCAAATAGATGCATTATGCCTCAATGCCAGAGAGCGCAGCGTTACAGCGATATCTTGGGAAAATGAATTTTAAATGCTACTTTAGCTTCATGTTACTCATCAAGAATTAGTTGTTTCTGCACATAGATTACATATTTATTTTTAAATATATTTTAATGGACTTTTATTTTGTTTCATTTTACAAACCAATGCAATATTCATTCGGCAGCACAAAATTTGGTGGCAGTAATGGATTTCATCACTGCCATTTTACATTTGCAAGAATCGGGAAAGCGGCTATCAGGGGATGTATTTTGCGGAACAAAAGTTCCATTTTCAGAACACAGGCAGCCGAGAGCTTATTTTTGTCTGTCTCTATTTTGAAAATATTACTGATTAGAAACATTCACTAATGAATGGGTAATTATGCTGAATTTATTTCTCGGCATACTTACCCATTCATTCATTTGTTTACCGTCGCCGCACCAGATCGGACAAGTTAGTATTAGAAGGAAGTTTATGGGGAGTCTTAGGGTTAGAGTGCGGAGAGGAGAGTCTTAGGGTTAGAGTGCGGAGAAGGGAGTCTTAGGGTTAGGCTGCGGAGAGGGGAGACTTGGGGTTAGGCTGCGGAGAGGTGAGTCTTAGAGTTAGGCTGCGGAGAGGGGAGACTTGGGGTTAGGCTGCGGGGAAGGGAGACTTGGGGCTAGGATTGGTTTTTATGGTCATTCTAATGAGATATAGACCTTGACTGGTGTAAGGTCCACTTCCCTTACTAAGCTTCTAGACAGAACCTGATTTTATTGTTGTTTATTTTTATTGTTTATTGTGTGTTTATTTTTATTCTGTCTATTTTTGTGTGTGTGTGTTTTTTTATACCTTTCTTTGTAAATAAGCATTAAACCATTTTGTAAATAAAATGTTAATTTATTAGTCTGTTCAACTATGCTATAGAAAAAAGTCATAGCCTCTGAATAAGCTTTGATTGCTTTGGCTACTTTAATCCATAAATTCTGTGGGAATAAGGAACTGGGTGATCGTGTCTGTTAATGTTAACATTGAGGTTATAGGTTTGCATTGGCCCATAAATGCAATGGAGCAGTGTGATTTGGAATAAATATCGATTTTTACCATAGCAGAGGGTGGAAACGTGGGATAGTGACAAAGGGGTAGATCCAGGCTTAAGTTCGACAGCAGATTTATGCATGCTGCTTGCGTAAATTTGTCTGTTTGTATGTATTGCGCACGGCATAGGTTACACAACTTAAATCTCATTGTAATTAGCTTGCTCGGAACTATGTGCGAAGAGGCGTGCTATCCCTAAGCAAGCAGAAAATACGCATTGTAGGCAGAGAGGCACTTAAATTGTACAGTAGGGGCGGGGTTAGACAGTTACGTATGACAAGCCAATATATACGAGCGCAGATACGCAAGGAAAAGTTAAGGTAGGGTTTGGAACTCGTAAATCAGCTAAATTACGTGCATTTGAGGGGAGCGCTCGGGGAGGTGGCTACGATTGCGTAATTACGCTACGCGATCGTATTTAAAGGGAACTTGAGTCTGGATCTGGCCCAAAAACATTAAATGTGGATTAAAAATTTAGGAGCCAAACTAATGTAAACCCACAGGAACAAGGAGTTTATGACTTCTGGGTCCCAACACCCAATGTACCTCATTCATTATTATTATTATCATCATCATCATCATCATAATTTTGTATATTGTACTCTGCTACACGAAGGCCGGTTATAAAATGCAGTTTACCTTTGCTATTGTTCTCATGAATACATCCTGTTCTATCTCTAAATGATCTGCTAACACTTCAAGCTGATATCCTTTAAACAAGGAGGACTAATGTAAGCCGTGTGTATTAAAGGAAGGAAAAAGCATATTTGCAGTGCTTAAAATGTCTTTTGATCTCCCTTTCCATGCGGGTTACTATAGTCCAAAGTCAATCTGCTACATTCACCGTGTTCTATAGACAGGCTAAAAACAACTTTTGTTGCCATTACTCACCAGGAGCCCGAATCAAAGCCCTTGTCTTAGGTGGTAAAACAGAATTTAAAGGGGGGGAAAAAAAAAGGTTTGGAAAAGTTTTCTTTTCATTTTGTATTTTTATTATTTCATTTTAATTTATATGTGGATTGCTAACTATTCACATTGTCTAAACTCGCCTGCACCCCTGTGGACCACAAACTCAAATACAATATGACAACATCCCCCTGATGTGTTTCAGCGGATACAAAGTGTCAGAAGGCTTTGGAGTTACAGCAGAATGTAACAAAGTATAATAACCTGCAACGGTTCTCATTGTCAGCCCATTGTGACTCATCCCTTACTTGGGCAGCAGGCTTCATGGTTTGATTTAAAGTTTTGTTTGTGAGCTGCACCCTTGTCAGAACTGTACCTGCTATAATCCTGCAATCATATCAGAGATAGACAGATAATAAAAAGGCAGACGGATATGACAGGAGGCACAAAGAGATTCAGCTTCCGTAAGAGTACGAAGAAGCTGGAAGATATAAGCAGGGAGCAGGTGGACAGTCAAGAGTCATATAATGTGTGTCTGTGTGGTGTGTGTCTATATATAGTTGTAGTGGACTGAAGGCAGATTTTAAAAATAAGAGCAAATTAGGTGGAAAGTTACACCTGGGCAAAATCATATTGAGTTGCAGGGGAGCCAAGTTTTATCTATGGTAAACAATGACAGAGTTGATAGGGGAGAGGCCAAGTTTTTTATAGTTAGGTTATAAGAGATGGGGGGATGAGGGAGAACGATAGGGCAAGGGTGTGGAGAGGAGTCAAGGGAGAGTTAAGATGGGGGAGGGGTATCCTTGCAAAAAGTAGTGAGCTTTGATTAACTAAAAGGTTTTCAGGCTAGAGGGTAGGGAGCCTAATGGGTTGTGGGAGAGCGTTCCAACATGTAAATGTAAAGCTGCTCAGTATCTGTGTAATAATATAATAGTATTAGAGATGAGAGGTGAAAAATAACAGTGTAATAGTAACGCTGGTCAGTATCTGTGTAATAATATAATAGTATTAGAGATGAGAGGTGAAAAATAACAGTGTGATAGTAACGCTATGTGTGTGGAATAAGCAAAAGGCAAAAGTATTCTCCCTGCATGCAAAGAGTAATATTACTTTCACACCCCCACCCCCAAAATTGAATATGGTTTTACCTAGGTGTAAATTTCCACCCGTTTTCCTAATAATTTTAAATTCTGGATCCAGTATTAATAGATTATTCCCCCTGCGGCCTATTTGCGTTTACTGTAATATAAGTGTTCTAGGGAATATCCAAGGGAGAGACAGAAATGTAAATATTATATTACCGCATGTTCAGGATCCCCGCAGGATGACACACATCCGGGTAAGCGCAGGACACTCTGGCTTGTAAGCTGTTACGAGAGCAGGCCCTTACCTTAATATTTCCAATCCTCAGGTAAAACAGGGACAGAGCGGAAATCAGGACTGTTCACAAGGGCTTAACCCAACCCTTATAGTGCAATCCCTCCCACCTCGTCCCATCAATTTAAAGGCTTCCAATATGAACGTCTAAATCTGTGCCGAAAGCCTTATGTGTGCGCAGACATTTTACACTTGCAAAGAACGGAAACCCCCCACATTTAATAAGTCTGGATTCCATCCATCATCAAAACATGTTTTTGGGGTCTTCTTTCCTTCTTAATCCAGAGGTTACGATGATGTTATGGACGCACACAAAAAGGAAATGTTTCTGCACAGGAAACGACTGAATTATTATTTTATGTGAAATTCTCTTTGTAAACCAAGTAGGTCAAACCCTTATTGAAATACACTTAAAATGCATAAAGAATGAAAGCGAATGCATGGTAAGTCATCTTCAGCTGTTGTCTTGTGAACAGATTCCCTGATGTCCTTTTTCTGTCTTATTTATGCATGTGTAACTTTATAGAAAGCTGACCTGGCTCTTTCTACTCTCCTCATATCTCCGGGCAGTTTTTCATATCAAGGGCTTTAGTTCCCAGTATTTGCAACTCTCCATAGATCGTGGCCCGACCTTTTAAGTCACTGTGCACATCGACTTAGACAATATACCTTTAGCTTGGATGCATAGTTCTATAGGCATAGATTAGTTTAAAGGAAGTGGATTTATAATCACGAGAACATAAGAACTTCACTTTATCTTAAAAGAATACCAATAAATGTTTTGCTGCGTTGCAATATTTCAGAGTATGAGCGATGCGTTTCACTAAAATGTTGCCGATTTGCACAGATTATCACGTATAGATCTTTCTTCTGAATCATTCCGTGATGCTGTTTAGGGTAAAATGAGTTAGTTTTCTAGGCAGGACAATAACTTTTTGAGAATTCTAACTACAACAATTAAGCCAAGAAAAAATCTGCAAAACCATAGAATCCACTGTTGAAAATATATATCATATAAATCATCTATAAATATACTTTGTCATATTTTGGGAAACTGCCTAAAATGTTTGACCAACTGTAATGAAGACTTGTAGTAGTATGAGCAGCGTGGTAACAAGGGGTTTCCATTTCCACCCATACTTGCTGCTCAGAGCTATAGTAGCCGGCCAACGTGCAGGGACATTCTTACCTGCGCACAGGCCCCACTGCTAAAGCGTGTCTGCCGGGCTCCGCCCCCTATGTAAAGTCATCAATGACATCAACGTTTAGGTCCCCGGCCCTGCATGTGATGATGGCGGCCCTGGTCATAATTAATACCATACAATGATGGAACTTGTAGTTCTACAAAACCTGGCATGCCTATGCCTGTATGAGAGGGAGAGAGGGAGAGAGAGATATTGAGGACAAGGGGTCATATTCACACCTAAGAAGCAGACGTTTCTTGCGTATCCTTAGTACATATGCGTGGTCGGCCCTTTATGCAATCTACGTAGCAGTTCTGTAGGTAGATTTCCTCTGTGCTTTCTTTAAAGGCCGCACAGAGTAGTTTAGTGAGAAAGAGGCGGTGCCTCGGGGAGTGATTAGGTAGAAGTGGGAGGGATTTAGATTAGGCAGGGGGGGAGGCGGGGAGAGACATTGGGCCTGATCCAGACCTACGGCCACCATCGTTTTTACGGTGGCCATATGCGTAAGGATGGCATTATTGCCTTTCTGCGCATGCGCCGGGCAGATGTTACCCGGCGTAATCCATAGCTCTGGGTGCCGTGGATCTGGCATCCGTCACTACACTGTATGCTGGACGAACGGGCGGACAGCTCCGTAACTACAAGCTGGGCGGGGGGGGAGGGTAATTAGGAGGGGAGTGCTGGGTTAAGGAGGTTGAGCGTAGTTACACACAGTTACGCCGGCTGAAGTTAGGGTAGCCTTGAACCGGTGTAACTGAGTGTAACTACGCTCACACAGGGGGAGTGCACCAGTGCTATGCTGGCCGTACTTAAGCACAGCGGCCCAGCGTAGCTCTGGATCAGGCCCATTGTCCGTGTGGACATTGCGTGGATAGATAAGGTAGCCCTATGGCACTCCTAAGTGCTATAATGTACCTATAAAGGGGGGCAGGATAGATGCAGGGCGGGTGAGTTAGGGGCAGATCTGTCCGCAACTAACACAGCCGGATCTGTGAACATGGTCCAAGGGTCTCGATATTGAATAAAATGTGATTTTACCAAGTAGCCGTTTTTAAAGAAATATTTATGTCTCAACTAATCAGCTGATTGACTAAGTAGGCTTATTAAGTGTCGCCAGCTTATAGCTCATGATCCTTTTCTTGTTCTCCCCCCACCCCCAAAAAAAATCTAGCACCCTAGGCAGCTACCTAAAGCCACAGCTCTGGCTAGTTCTCTGGGCTTATTTTTTTTTTGTTTCGCCCCCCCTGGTATTAGCTGTGGGGTTTAGCCGGACGCACTATCTGCACTCACAGATAGCACCTCTGCTGACCGCCGTCACTACTACTTTCCGGAAGCATCGAGTACAGAGCCACGGAACAATAATGATATAGTGAAGCAGAGAGTCGTAGCGGTTTCTAAAGTAGTTAAAAAGAAGTTATTTTAAAACTTCACTCGATGCTGAGCGCGGTTTATAAACAACCAATCAGCTGCTACCAGCGGCCGTCCCATGCGCAGTTCAGTCACTGTTCTATACCGACCTGGAGGAAGAGGGGGCTCCCCATAGTATAGCTTGATCTGGACCCCTCTACTGCTAAGGGCGACCTTGTTACCCCAGGTCAAGCACATCGGGTAGTGCAGGGAAAAGGCAACAGAGCAGCGAGTTGGGAATATCTCATTTTCCTTCATGCACAATAATCAGTCACTATTACAAGACTGTGGTGTGGACAGCATCCACCCAGGGGTGTGAGTACCCGCTAAGAATAACCCTATTTCAATAGGGCCATTCTCTCCCAGTCAAGTGCGTTGGATATCGATTGCTTGTACCGTGATGAGG
This sequence comes from Limnodynastes dumerilii, assembly GCA_011038615.1. Taxonomy (NCBI): domain Eukaryota; kingdom Metazoa; phylum Chordata; class Amphibia; order Anura; family Limnodynastidae; genus Limnodynastes; species Limnodynastes dumerilii. Next base: position 277,490 of record WWET01000945.1, read on the forward strand.
CAAAGCAATCGATTCCCAGAGTACCGAACAAGGTGCTCTGATAGCTAAGTATAAAACACTACCCCAACCCTTCCCCTAATTCTAATCCTAACCCTCCCCTTCCATTAAACTAACCCTACCTTCCCCGCAGCCTGACCCTAACCCTCCCTTCTCTGTAGCCTAACCCTAGGACCCCTCTCCCAACAGTCTGACCCTAACCCTCCCTTCTCTGTAGCCTAACCCTAGGACCCCTCTCCCAACAGTCTGACCTTAACCCTCCCCTTCTATGGCCCTAACCCTAACTCACCCCCCCCCTGACATTAAAAGTCCCCAGAGAGGTTACTTACCTCTTCAGAAAGGTCATCAGCGGAGACGTCGGGTCCTGTGAAAATGAATGTGTGAGTATGCCGATCGGCACACTCACCCATTCATAAAAAAAAAAATTCTAAAAAGGCTGCCTAATCGAAAAGGAACTTTCGGTTGTCTCTATTTCTAAAAGCAACCGATCACAGCGTGGAATGCCACCGCCCAGGAACCCTGCAAGGCCTGTAATCTGGCCAAAAAGACCCCGTGTCTGCCCCAGTAGCAGCAAGCAGTTACCCCCCTCTGCGTATGTAACACAGTCCTTCCAAGGATGGTGATGTCTTTGAGATAACCTGAGATAACTGTATCTGAACAGTGATGAGCAGTTCCTGAAGATGTGCAGTCACAGATCACACAGTGGCTCTAGGTGGCGCTGTGGATTTAATCCTCTCTCCTATTTCTTTAGAGTTCTCCTAAAGTATCAAGTTCAATACAAGATCCATACTGTCATCTATTATTTACATGCACCACACGTCGGCGAAGACAACAATTTAACCCTTTCATGGACACAACGCCAGGCACAAATCTTCAGCCCATCACCCTACAAATCTCTTCCAACAGGCAAGTGGTTAAATCAGGATTATCTGCATAGACGACTGTGTTCTTAGTTAGATTTCAATAACCTCCCTGGGGAGACTTTGAGAAGAGAAGATTGAGTCTTGTGGGCCCTGACGGAACTTGCAGTGAACATTTCATCAGCCGTGAATTTTGCAACTGGCCTCGATCTTGTAAACAGTCAACACGTTAAGCAATCTCCCATTCACTACTCAAGTCAACAACTCCTGGATTTAGATGCAGCCTCCTTCTGTATGAGAGGCCAGACGTGTCTTTTCTAATGAGGAAACAAAAGTGCTCAAACTTTTCAATAATTTCCCAATCTTTGAACATAAAGCGCATATTGTCCCATTATCCACCAGCCGACAAACCTAAATTAATTCTGGTGTTCTTAATGCAATCTCAAGCTGTGAAAATGTATATGCTTTTATGTGATGTATTTATAGCTCGCTGAATGACTCATTGAGATGCTTCTTCACAAGCATTGTTGCAAGTTTTACATTGACAGGACGGAGAATTTTGATGCTATGTTGTTAACACAAAAAGCAAACAGAGTGTCTTAGCTTAAAAGGGCTTCTAGATGCTGCTGCGGCAATCTCTGTTTAGACAGTGACCCAGAGAACAGCTTAAACTCATGTGTCAGTGGCGTCGGCTTTCTAATATTTGTATATTGGGGGGCGTTTTATGAAGTGAGGGGGCCCTTGTGCAGGCCCCTCCACCCTTACCTGAGACAGGACTGTCCCAATTCGCGGACCTCAAAAGGGACAGGGCCTAAGTGCACTTTAAGCCCCGCCGCTTATTCAGCCCACGAATAGGGACAGTCCCACCACAGGGGAAAGAGGGTTCATTCGGCATACATTTCTTCACTCCAGATCTTAGAGGGAAGAAATAGATGCCAAATGGTCCCACACCCCTTTCCTTGCCAACTCTGGGTGCAGGATGAATGCCACAGGTCCGTCTGTTCTAAGGGGCCCATGTGCACTGCACACCCTGCACCCATTATAGATACGCCTATGATTGGAACATGTAAAATGTTGAATTGTATGCTCCCTGGCGGGGACGGTTAATGTTAGACTGATAGAAGGTGAGATTTGGGGTTAGGCTGCGGGACAGGGTTAAAGTTAAACTGCGGGACAGGGATGGTTAATTCTAGGCTGATGAATATAGTATCTATTGTTGTTGGACTCTTCAAAGAAACACCAGTTATGGGAAATGTTCTGTCTGGTGACAAAGTGGTCGTCATTTTATTGCCAGAAAGTGATCTGCTGAAATACAGATCATCAGAGCAGCAAACTGCGCCCCTTAAAAAGGTGTTTTAAAAATGTTTTACTATATAAGAAGCGTTTGCCTTTTGTTTACTTAATAACAGTAAGGTTTGGGCGTAAATAGAAAACTGTCCAGTTTTTCCAAGGCTGGAACAGACGGAGACTGGTTATTCTGCAGACACGTGAAAAATGAGTGCTATACGTGGCGTATGGATTGTAGCTTTATTGTACAAGTGCAGACCTGCAAAGGACGTATTGCATATACGTCCGGTGTTTACCGTTTTTGACTACAGCGCATGCGTAGTATTCAAAAACGGTAAACACCGGACGTATTGCCAGAAAGTGATCTGCTGAAATACAGATCTTCAGAGCAGCAAACTGCGCCCCTTAAAAAGGTGTTTTAAAAATTTTTTTAATATATAAGAAGTGTTTGACTTTTGTTTACTTAATAACAGTAAGGTTTGGGCGTAAATAGAAAACTGTCCGGTTTTTCCAAGGCTGGAACAGACGGAGACTGGTTATTCTGCAGACACGTGAAAAATGAGTGTGATACATGGCGTATGGATTGTAGCTTTATTGTACAAGTGCAGACCTGCAACGGACGTATTGCATATATGTCCGGTGTTTACCGTTTTTGACTACAGCGCATGCGTAGTATTCAAAAACGGTAAACACCGGACGTATATATGCAATACGTCCGGAGCTGTAAATCCAGCCCCTGCAGAGCACTCCACACATGAACAGAAGAGTCGCCGGGCCTGGTACACCAAGGCTGGTCATCATTCTGTGCAAATTCTGGCAATGCTACCTGCTACTGGCAACAATGATGGCGTAAGCCTCATTAAGTCCCATGTCACGTGATTTAAGCCCCAGTTTTGAGATGCTCATGTGACCTGTGAAGAGAATCAGCCAGGAGCAGTTGGACAGTAGATAAAATACTTCGATAGCAAGGTGAACAAAGGTGACTTGGAGAGATATGAGTAAATGTGTGTTATAGGGGGTGGAGGAGGAGAAACATTGGGCTTTGCAGGGGAATTACGGTAAAGCATGTACGTAATTCTCGTCTAGAAGGTCGTGCGCATGCACACAGCCTTCTTTCGACGCCGTAACATACATTACATATGCCGGCTCTTACAAGAAAGGGGCTTTCCCTGCCCTATTACGACTGTTGTATCTCCCCCGTGAAGGCGCAGATAGACATGGTAAGGAGGGGGAAGCCCTGTTATGATCAGGCCTTGCAACCGCATACTTGATCGTGAATGTTAAGGTAGGAATCTGGATACATAAGTGTCCAGATTTACTAACGAGAGCGGGGAGTGCAGGCGGCGTGCAACGAAGACGGCTGTAATGACCTCGGGCGCCCGTAGCTCTGGATCCGGCCCGTTGATTGGAAAAGGACAATATACATAATGATGAGAAGAAACAAGTGATCATGGCTCAGATCCAGAGTATTAAAATAAGAGGAAAACAGGTGGAAAGTTACACCTGGGCAAAACCCAATATATAACACAGTCTAAATCAATGGGGTAGATACAGAACTACTTTTGCCGTACGTTTCCTCGCGTAGCGTATTTTCGTGTGCGTATATTCTATACACTCCCCTCGGCACACCCCTTGAATGTACGTATTTTGTCAAGATACGCTTTCCAAACCCTACCTTAACTTTTACCAACGTAACCGCAGTGATCCGCACACGTACGTATGGGCAACACGTGTTTACGCAGCTAAGCACGCCCATACTGTACACTTTAAATACAAACCCCCGCCTATTTAACGTAATTCAGACATATTTTGGACTCATGTAAAATTGGCACGCCCACACCTAGGTATTTACATGACACATACGTGAATGGCCCATACGTTCACAATTACGCTACGCTTCTGAGCGTATTTTCTATGGTGCACATGTGCAGTACTTTCCAAAAGACGATTTTTTTCTCCGCCAAAGCGTTGTTCTGGATCAGGCCCAATGTTAGTAATGTTACAACTATATAAATAAAAGTCACTGAGACGGTGTATACAGTGTTTCAGAATGGTGCATTAATATAGCACAAGCATAGGAATAACTCTGTATCAATGTGCTATTCATAGCTGTGTATTAGTAAATGGAAGACACTCTCACAATGAACATTGATTGTTTGGTGATGTTTTCAGGCCTAACCTGGACCTTCGAGGAGTATAGATTCCCGATAACTAACCACTGACATTTCTTAGAAACCTCTTCCCTCCTGTTCTCCACCTGAATGAACATAATGAAAGAATAGTTACCAGCCGCGGGATGAAAAACAACAATATCATTTTAAGGGATTCTCGTAGGAGCCAGTGGATTGGACGAGGTCTAGCGATGATGTAGTGGTTTAAACATGAGGTTGAGTCTGTTTTGCTTTTAGTTGTATTTTGTAGCCTTCTTACAGATGAATGGACAGTGTTTAAGATATTTAATACAAGTGGTGTTGATAGAACAAGGTGGTGAATTCAGCCTTTTCGCTCGAATGGAGCAAGTTGGGTATCTGATTGGGGTCTCTGTAACGACTTATTATGATGTGTCAATGGCTGCTCCATATGTTTGAAGGACATTTTTGGCTCCATGCTTCGTTTACCATCTTTACTGTTCTCATTTTATCTGTCATTTTCAAATCTGTTTCATTTCCTATGGTTTGATGAATAAAGCGACGTTATGGCCTTTGTTTATTCCCTTAGCCACCGTTTCTTTAGTTTCGATAAGTAATTAGTGTCTCCCCTTGTACTATATCGCACATATGGAGCTTCCGTTTCCTTAACCCTACATTCTGCGCACACTTCCAAGTACGTAACGGACTCGTTTGTAATGGTGGATCATACGCAAGAGCTTACTGTATGATTGAAATACCTCCCTCGTCCACCATGCCTACATATTGCATGCCTGGTCGATCATCACAAATCCCACAAATTTATATAGCAGATTTTTAGATGCACCCCATAACAAAATCTGCAAATTTTGGGTACAGTAATCGACTGTTATATGCGTAATTTGAATCGCAACAAAAATAACGCGGGCTTTGCGTTCGATTAAATCTGGCCCTCTATGTCTATATTTTATTTATTGATCCATATTTTGAGTGGTCAAATATATGAGGTTTTCAACTAATGATACAGCAGTCTGCATACAAGTATCACTGGTTGAGACCATCTCATCCAACGCATTTTCCAAACTAGATTCTGATCGGGTTCTATGGGAAACGGGGCTGATCCAGAGCTAAATCAGACAGGGGAATTACAATGGCTGATATCCTGTGGGTTGTGCGTATGCAATATCGTACCGGCTGGCATACGTAATATAATTACGTGTGCCAGTGGGTACGATAAAGGGGTGTTAACCCTAATTATGATGGTCGTATCTCTGCCATAGAGGTGGAGATAGCCATTAGGGTTCGGGGCGGGGGAAACCCCATTACTACCAGGTCTGCCCCCCGTAGTGTCCAGATTCCTACCTTAACTTTTACAACCAGGACTGCGGCCTTTACTACCTTTAGCGGGGAGTGCAGGGGCGCGTCTTACAGATAGTGGGGGGTGCAGGGGGGCATGTCTTACAGATAGAGGAGAGTGCAGGGGGCGTGTCTTACAGATAGAGGGGAGTGCAGGGGGTGTGTCTTACAGATAGAGGGAAGTGCAGGGGGCATGTCTTACAGATAGAGGGGGTGCAGGGGGCGCGCACTCCCTGCTACGAGCACGGGCGTAAAGCGCATGTGGGTCAGGGTCCAGCCAGACGTCTTCAGACTAACTCCATAGTAACTCAGTTATATTCATGGCCTGACAAGAGCTGGTCGTGTCATGGATGTGGCGCTTTCTCTGAGCTCCCCCCCTGACAGATAAAAAAAATCCCAATGTAATAAGGGATCAAGCTGAAACCCTTCTCAGATGACAGAACAGTAACAATGACTTGTCAGAGATTATTCTGATGTTTAGATACATCCGAGACGCTCCTTCCCTAGGTGACATGACTCAGGGGGCTGGGCACTGCGGATCTGCTCCAATAGCGGGCAGATGCGCAGGAAAGTCTGTGTTCTTGGCCCGCTAATGTACAGGTCTAAAAGGCTGTACTTTTGTATACATGTGTTTAGAATTTTGCATTACTTACATTTACTATACACAAAGCAGATATTTTATTAACTATGACTATTGTAGAAAACTTTCTATAAAGTTTTATGCTGTCAAGTTGAGGCTACTGTATTTATTACAGTGACCTATGGATCAAGGCTTTGTCAACACATTTTATTTATATGCAGTTTAAATGGTGTTAGAAATAAAAAGCATATTCCTTATGACAACCATTGAATTTACAACGGACAAAGATGAGGACAATATCTATTGAAGGAATGCAGCATGAGGATGGTTTATAGTTCATTTTAATAGTATTTATTACCACCATAATACAAGGTTGCCCCCCCCCCTCCAAAAAAAACAAAAAAATATTTTAGTACTGAATAATGTTTTCTCTCAATTTTATTTAGCAAACTTCCCAATAAAAGAAATGCAACATGTGAAGCCATTGTGCATGAAAACGATGGAGATACTGGTTAAATAAAAGGACTTAGACATCTCTGTACAAATGCTCATAGAAATACACAATTCACCTTCCTGTTGCTAACAGCTTCGGAAGCTCCATAATGATACGCAGTAATGGAAAGAGCACTAGATGTGTTGTGGAGGAACAATTAACAACGTCTATGAGGCTGTTTATAAAAGGCAGAAGCATCTTTTGAACTTAAAATATTACGGGAAGCAGATGAGATGTAATGAAACAATATTTAAGTAATATTCCGCTGCTCGTAACACTTTCATTTTTTATTATACGAAATGTTTAATTAAACTATACGCACCCTGAGGAGTTCAATCTATTTTTAATGCAAGTTACATTGGAAAACTTAGTAATGATTTATGCTTTCCTCATCTTCTTTATTCTCAAAATCCCAGTTTATATCTGTGGAACGTATTGGATTGGTTATTTAGGTGCTGGGTTTGACAGACATCAAAGGGGTGATAAGATTGTATGGTCTATTCTCCTTGTTTTATCTTTTGGGTGTGATACAGACATTGGCTTTCATGTAGCAGGTACAGGAAGGAGAGGGGGATATGATAGAAGGATATAACCAGGTACAGGAGGGAGATGTGGATATGATAGAAGGGATATAACCAGGTACAGGAGGGAGAGGGGGATATGATAGAAGAATATAACCAGGTACAGAAGGGAGAGGGGGATATGATAGAAGAATATAACCAGGTACAGGAGGGAGACGGGGATATGATAGAAGGGATATTATCAGGTACAGGAGGGATCCATTCTTAACAGGAAAATAAATATTAAAATCAGATCCTGTGTTTCTATGATTGTAGCACTCATTTGCTCTCATATCAAGTATGAAAAAAAAACTAAAACCTTATTTTAATTAACTAAATTTATATTAAGAAGGCTGCCTCTTTATCACTGTTGTGTTAGTTATTAAGAGGGGAGAGGTTTAAGTAATGGCAATCCTGTGTATGATGACAATCATGCAACTAAAGTTTGCAAAATAAAAAAAAGGAAAAAAAACCTAAAATGTAGAACACAACGCTCCACAATTATAAGACTGTGCTGCCACATTAGGATGACACATTTCATATATTCTCACTATATTCTGCTTTTACACCTTCAGAGGTTATTGAAGGGTCTTCTGACAGAGTCGCACGTGTTTCTCCTGGAATTACCGTCACATTTGTTTTGTATTCTGCTCTTACCAAAAGGAATGTTGTTTACAGCACCCCAGCACCACACACATACAGGGCCGCCTTCAGAATTTGTGTTGCCCGGGACACACCATGTGACATGGGTGGGGCCCCGCAAGTCCTGCATTACCATCTGGTCCGTGCGCAGGGAAGAATTGGCACTGGAATGATGACGGCCCTGCAAACACACACTGTTTTCCCCTCCACCGTTTCCCAATCAGGAGACCAATCAATGCTTATTATTCTCTTCAACTCAGTGCTGGCCTTTACATAGCTATTTCCATACCCCTCTCCAATAGTTTTGCGAGAGCTTTAAAGAACTGTTGATAAAGAACAATCAGTGTTTCTCCGGTCTCCTAACACAGCATTTTTTTGTTTTTCTCTCTATGTTGCAGATAATCGGGTACCTGTTCTGGAAAGGTCACGCTCCAGGCATCACGGGAGAGCGTTAGCTACATGAATTTTCAGCCGCCAACAAAGAACATTCGCCACTTTCTCTACGTAAACAGGAACATTACTAAGAACATCAGTTCCAACTCGGAAAAAGAACAAGACAAAAGAAGAGAAAAAAAAATCTACAAAACAAAATCACAGACAAAACTTTTGCTCTTCAATATCTGGGGAACACGATTGAATCACGCTGCATTGAGTTGATGACCTCCCAGAGATATATCAAAAAAGAAAATAAACAAAACATAAAAAATAAAAAAAATCAACTCTATGTGTATACAGTGTTAACAGATGTATTGGTACAATAGGATTGCATTCTGTTATGAAACAGGACAGAAAGGAGCAAATATACTTTTAAGTGGTTGCTTGTACAGAAATGTAGCTGGGACTAGGGGTTTATTATATAGAGGTTTATTATTAAATATGGAGAGTTAATGACAGTTATTGTTACTTGTAAACTAAAAACCACCAACTTCCACGTCCCGTTGGTATATAAGCAAATATTGCACACGTCCGATAGTCTCTTGCCTCGTTTACACTATTAATTTAATTGTGCATATAAAAGTGCCACTTACAAACTTTTAGCTTAGTTTGCAGAGTTTATAAAAGTAGCATAATCTAGTCTTGTAGTCACACAAATTTAGTTGAACTCTAATTATAACACTGGAAAAAAATATGCATTAGCTGCAGAATGTATTATCTTTTAGGTCACACCAATAGGCTGGTTTCCAAAGTTTCATATTATGATATTATTGCCTCAGTGCCAAACTCTCATCTCACCTGAGTTTCTTTTTGCATGATTGGAAGGATTATTTTAAATTAATACTAATATTAAAGCTTGGCCCTCGGATGGTTAAAGAGTCGGGTCATGGGGTCCTTTAAAGGTTTCCAGGTGTTCATCACTGCTCTAGAATCCGTTCTGCGACTATTATATAACCCAGAGTTGATGTCTTAATAGTTTGCTGATTTGGATACACTCTGTAGCAGGGCCTATCTACCACCTCATGCTGTTTTGGCAAATCTAATCCTCTGTCTATACTGGACCCAGGCTCACGGCAGATGTCTGTATTGAGAAAAAGTGGTTTGTGCTACTTTGTTGCAACATGATGACAGGTTTTTAACACGTGAGCTTCATATGATTGTAAATTAACACTGCAAGAAAATACAGTGTCTAACAATCCATTCCCCATCATATTGGCTTAGAGATGTAAAATGCGTACTTTGCCATGTTTACACGTTGTACACCGCATGCCTGAAGATAGAAACTATGGGCCTGATACAGAGATGAGAAGGAAAGAAGTACACACGGATTCGAGACGTGTACTCACCCCTCGTTCTGACTGCTGCCTCCACAGCGCTATCTGCCTACTTACTACTGGAAAGCCCCTTCTTACGGATCTCAATGGGCGCAGAGATGACCTCCACATGTAATATCTGGATCACGCATGCACAAAAAAAAGCCAAGACACGCACAAAGCAAGCGTATATTTAGGTACGATATTAAGTGTGAATCAGGGCCATAATGACCTAGAAAGTGCCAGTAGTTAAGAGCCACAAGTCTAATCCAGTCTGCCCAGTTGTTTAGTTTTAACTATACTGACCCAATTGACCTATTTTACCATCAATTTAGGGTAAGATTTAGGATATTGTTATATTTATCATAAGCATGTTTACACTGTTCTACTGTGTTACCTCTACCCCTCAGATGGGAGAATATTCCACTTATCTATCACCCTTTTAGTGATGTCATTATCCTCACATTTCCTCTGAATCTACACA
>WWET01000945.1:299167-320264 GCA_011038615.1 Limnodynastes dumerilii
TGTATAGCTTCATGTATGAGTGTATGTGTGTATAGCTTAATGTATGAGTGTATGTATGTATAGCTCCATGTATGAGTGTATGTATGTATAGCTCCATGTATGAGTGTATGTGTGTATAGCTTCATGTATGAGTGTATGTGTGTATATATGAGTGTATGAGTGTATGAGTGTATGTGTGTATAGCTCCATGTATGAGTATGTATATATAGCTCCATGTATGAGTGTATGTATAGCTCCATGTATGAGTGTATGTATGTGTAGCTCCATGTATGAGTGTATGTATAGCTTCATTTATGACTGTATCTAAGCATAGCTCCATGTATGAGTGTATGTATAGCTCCATGTATGAGTGTATGTATGTATAGCTCCTTGTATGAGTGTATGTATAGCTCCATGTACAAGTGTATGTATGTGTAGCACTGTAGTGCCCAGCACTTATACATGGTGTCGATAGCTGTTTGAGCTGCCAGCCTCTGACAACTCGCTTACAACCCAGAGTGAGCATCTGCCAGAATCCTCTGGGGCCCATAGCAACTGCCCCCCTTGCACCAATATGCAAATCTCGAGTCAACACTCAGACATGGCAACTCAAAAGTAAAACTTTTAGGAAGGGCACTGAATGTCCCAAAATATTTTTTATAAATCTTTGTAAATTTATTCAACAATTAGATCAGATTACAAATATTATTTAATTGACCACATCAATATTTGAAGTATCTAATAAAGTACTGCTAAGTACAAATAGGAATGGCGAAATATATAAAAAGATTTTTTTATCTAACAATCAGTAAAAACTGTGAAACAAGACAGGAATACCAGGCAATACAAAAGGTTAAATACTGCGACCCATAACGGAGGCTGGTTCTATCCCTAAATTGACACCCCCCATAGCAGCCTCACGGCCTGCGCTTCGCCTATTCCTAAGCAGTATACTTGCCCTACAGGTTCCCCTGGAAGTGTGGGTCTGGTAAGCAGAAATAAACAATCACTTAAAAGGATCCCATCTTGTGATCTCCGTCTCCAGTGCACGTGGAGGCAGAAATGGAGTCCTGACACGAGCGTTTCGCCTGAGCTTCGTCGTAGGAGGCTGTGGAGGCCCATGTCTCTGTCACTGCCATTAACTTATAATGACAGATATAGAGTGCCCAAGAATCTACCCATCAGCTATCCTGTAGGTTCTACTTTCACAAACTAATAATTCCATTTCAAAGACTGGATGTTGCCTTAATCAAGATACAACGTAGAGTTCAAACATTTTGTAGAAAAGTAAAGAAACTGAAACTTTTCAGTAACTGTACCCAAGACCACATATCACTTTAAGGACAATCCGTAACACAGAACATTTAAACAGCGGTAAAAGTGGGTTTCTCTGTTTGCAACAGGTGATTTAAGGCAAAGTCCTTAGAAATCCATAATTATCCCAGAGATTTGTGAGATATTAGTCAGTCAATAGCGTTTTTTGAATGAGATTACCTTTTGTTGTGGTTAATCAATAGCGTACTCCAATAGCCAGACTTGGAAAACAGCAGATTCTGAAATAATAAAAGCTATCCAAACAATAACTATAATAAACACAGATAATTGTATCTAAAATGGTTACCACGATGCATATATCGATAGGAATCATCGTTCCACTTACTCATCATCTGAATGACCATCACAGGATGAGGACACAGCAAGTCTCACACCGGATGATTACTATAATAATACCGTTCCGCTCCACATTGAGGGCTGTGATCAGAATTAAACCCATAATTTGGTTATATTCGTTCATGGGGAAAGTGTTGTAAAAAATCAACTCTCTTTACATGTCAGAGTGCAGTACAGCATTGAAGAATTCAGGAACTTTGTACTTCATTCCTGTGAGCTGGTCTATCACAAGGAAAGCTCTCTGATACACGGAAATATTGAATAACAGAGAATTACTATCAATTATAATGCAGACACAATAAAGCATACAAACATATAATCCATCTGCACCCATTACCATTTATAAACAGAGAACCATATTTACACCTAAGAAGCTCCGGCTTCTTAGGTGCGTAATTTGCCAAATGTAACTACTGCACATGCGCAGTAGTACATTCACGCAATCTACATATCAGTTAGGTAGTTTAGTTAGAAAGAGGTGTGCTAATGCCTCCTTGGGGGAGTGTTTAGGTAGAAGTAGAAGGGATTTAGGTTAACTGGGGAGGACGGGGGGAGGCATTGTCCATGCAGAGTTTCCTTCTATGCACGGTAAAATAAGGTAGCCCTATGGCACTCTTAAGTGCCATAAAGTACCTAAAAACGGGGGTCGGTTTAGGGGCAGGATGGGTGAGTTAGGTACACATTACACATTTGATGGTAGAATTCTATCACTTATCAGGCTGACGCTTACACTACTATAAGGATTAGCATGGCCACAAACACATGGCCATGCTTTGCCTTATAGTAGTATATGCGTCGGCAGGATAAGTATTAGAAAAATAAAGTTTTTTACTGTGTGAAAAACACGTCAACTATGTTAACATGTGTTTTTCTATTAAAGTGTGTGTGTGTCGCTTTCTATGAAAGCACCACAAACAGAAGGTGATTTTTTTTTAAAGCCCTCACAGATCACACTAGAGGCGATTTAGTCAAATGGCCTTTAGTGAATCCACCGTGTTGTGGATTCACTTTTACATTAGAAAAGTCAGGACTGGGAGGGTAGATCGATGTTGGTCGATTTGGTGGTGAAAAAGCCCAAAGTCCCAGAACTTTAGTGAATACGACGATGGGACAACAACAGCTAAAGTCCCAGGACTTTGGGCGATTTGGCAAACATTGACCTTAGTAAATGAGGCCCTTAGAGTTAGACTACGGTAAGGGAGTCTTAGGGTTAGGCAATGGCAAAGGGAGGGTTAGGGTTAGGCTGCGAGGAAGTGAGGGTTAGGGTTAGTCTATAGGGAAGGGAGGGTTAGGCTGTGGGGAAGGGATTAGGGTAAGGATGTGGAGAAGGGAGGGTTAGGGTTAGGCTGTAGGGAAGGGAGGGTTAGGGTAATGGAAGGGAAGGATTAGGGTAAGGGTTTGGAATAGATTTATACTCTCCTTTCGGCGCAGTGTCTTTGGTCTGGTGGGGGTTTCTCAGACGGTTTGCAGCGGGCTGGAAGAGAACGACCCTTTGGAACAAAGGTTCAAAATTTGCACTGCTCTTACTGGGGGTATTCCATGCATACTTTTTTGTTCCCCTTGTCTATAGTTGATACAGCTCATTCTGTACCTGCTCAGCGTTGCTGACTCTCTATTTCTTCCTTATGGGAGATCTCAGGGATATCAGTATGGGAACTAGGCTATATGACTATTTATGCAAATCACATTGCGAAGCCCCACCTGTTTATCAACTCTGCTACTCATAATGTCACTAGGGGGTGGGGAGGAGCTTAATGACGCAAATTAAGTCATCAGGTCCCGCCCAATCCCTAGTAACACTAGGAATTGCAGTACTGATAGGCTGGGAGGCGGGACTTGGGAAATGATTTGCATAAACTCACAGCTTTAAATCCATTGCGGGAGATTTTCCTACTCTCCCAGTATACCAGGAAAACGGCCTGAGAGAGGAGTGTAAGTCTCCCTACCCTGATATTACCACCTGCTAGTGAAGGAGGTGATGGGGGACAGGGAATAAATGCAAAATTAAGGTCAGTATCTGCTCAGATGGAATAATAACTGGATTCTGACACATTCCTTATATACAGAGGTCAAATATCCTATCCAGACATGATGTCATATAAAAGAGGCATAATCACCTATCCTGAAACATGATGTCATATACAGAGGCAGAATAACCTATACCTACATGGGTTTATATTTAAATATATATGAATATCCAGAAGTTTAACCAAAAGCAGCAAAGACTGTGCCATCATGTCCTTTTTGAAAGCTCCAAAACGAGTCTCTATCACTGATACTTATACCAAGGCCCAATGATTAAAACGCTGTTTATTTTCCTAAAAATTGTAATGCCTACAGCAAACACATCAAACTTGGAGTCTCAAAATAAAAGCTTTTGGGCCGCATTTCACACAGGGAGGTCTGGCGAATATTAGGGAGCTGGAGCCATATGAATGGGGCATACTGGGAGCTGGAGACACATGATGGTGAATACTGGGAGCTGGAGACACAGGATGGGGGATACTTGGAGCTGGGGAGATGCGATGGGTATACTGGGAGCTAGGGATACACAAAATGGGAGATACTGGGAGTTGGAGAGAAATGGTGGGGAATTACTGGAAGCTTGAGACATATGATGGTGAATACTGGGAAGCTGGAGACACATGATGGGAATACTGGGGAACTGAAGATACATGATGGGAATACTGGGGAACTGAAGATACATGATGGAGGATTACTGGAAGCTGAAGATACATGATGGGAGATACAGGGAGCTGGAGACACATGATGGAGAATTACTGGAAGCTGAAGATACATGATGGGAGATACAGGGAACTGGAGAGACACGATGGAGAATTACTGGAAGCTGAAGACACTTGATGGGGAATACTGGGGAGCTGGAGACACATGATGGGGAATACTGGGGAGCTGGAGACACATGATGGGGAATACTAGGGAGCTGTAGACACATGATGGAGAATACTAGGGAGCTGTAGACACATGATGGGGAATACTGGGGAGCTAGAGACACATAATGGGGAGTACTGGGGAGCTGGAGACACATGATGGAGAATACTGGGGAGCTGGAGACACATGATGGGGAATACTGGGGAGCTGGAGACACATGATGGAAATACTGGGTGCTGGAGGCACATGATGGGGAATACTGGGGAGCTGGAGAAACATGATGGAAATATTGGGGAGCTGGAGAAACATGATGGAAATACTGGGGAGCTGGAGAAACATGATGGGAATACTGGGGAGTTGGAGACACATGATGGGAAATACTGGGGAGCTGGAGACATATGATGGGGAATACTGGGGAGCTGAAGACATGACGGGGAATACTGGGGAGCTGGAGAAATGACAGGGAATACTGGGAGCTGGAGACACAATGGGGAATACTGTGGAGCTAGAGACAGACACATAATGGGAATACTGGGGAGCTGGAGACATGATGGGGATACTGGGGAGCTGGAGACATGATGGGGAATACTGGGTAGGCTGGAGACACATGAATGTGGAATTACCGGAACCAGGACAAAAATTGCATATGACACTTTTTATTTTTTGTGGAGCACACACAATCTTAGAATTAGATTTTTTGGCCCAATTAGGGTTTGGAGTTGAATATGCCTGGCCTACAGCATGCAAAGATATAGAGGAGCTCTATTCTGGGACATGAGAATACTCCTGTAAATTGCACATTTATTCTAAGCTGGATAATACAGTTAAAATGCACAGTAAATGGCAGTACATGTATATATTCAGTCAATCAGGAGGTTTAGAGAGAAGAAGTCACTGTGCCAATGTCAAAAACAGGCATGGGGTTGGCCTCAATTTCTCTGTAAGCATTTAGCCAGTTGGCGTTTCATTAGCTGACATTTCTTTTTATACATAGCCGGTTAACAATGTATTATAATTGCTATAATTACTTGGAAAATCTGTGTCGAGTTGTTGCACTGGTGCAATCCACATTTATTCATATGTGCAATATTGTATTATATTGTATGGATATGTTCAGAAACTCAAAAGAAAAATAAACTCAATTCCCAGGAAAATGCTTAACAAACACAAAGGCATTTTTCTGCTTCTATCTGGCACGTTCCTCGTGTAAACTCCCATATCCAGCAGTCTGTGAATAGAAGAAATGTGGCCCCATCTGTTCTGCTCTCAATATACACTCCACCGCCAGCAAAAGATTACGCTGCCTTCAATGGCCGCCGAGGGCTTGTCAATGCGAAAACTGCTAATGGAACAATGTTTTTCAAAGAAAGGTTACATAATTACTTTTCATATGTTTAATGATTCAGCGTCGAGTTCTCTCGTCTGGAATGTCTTTAATATTCTGACTTGCGGTGTATTGCGTACAACTGCGATGTTCTGTATTGTGACAGAACAGGTTCTGGCCATGAAATGATGGGGCCGGTCATTGTCTAGCGGTTCCTGACAAGACTGAAACATTTCTGCGACTGTTGGGTCTTCGAGGTTTCCAGCAGCCTACCCTTAACCATCACCTTCCTGCAGCCTAATTTTAACTGTCCCCCCTGTTCGAGGTTTCCCGCAGCTTAACTCCCTTAACCATCCCCTTCCCGCAAGCCAACGCTAGCCATTCCCTTCACACATCGTAACCTTAACCATCCCCTCTCCACAACATAAAAATTACCTTACCCTCTGTGCAACCTAACTTTTCCCACTCCGTATCCCAAACTTAACCCTCCCATCTCCACATCCTAACCCTAACCTCTCCCTCTCTGTAGCCCGACCTTAACCCTCTCCCCTTTCCACATCCTAACCCTAACCTTTCCCTCTCTGCAAACTAACCCTAACCTTACCTGTCCTGTAGTCTAACCTTAACCCTTGCATCTCTGCAACCAAAACCCTAACATTCTCTGTCCCACATAACTATTTCTAGGAACGGATACCTTGGCAAAAAATAAGAACATTTAAAATTATACAGGTTCAAAAATATTCTTTATTATAAAGCTTTTGGCTCTAAGACAGCCACAATTAAGCTGATGGCTGTATCAATGTTGAAAATGGGATTTTCACATTGGAAACTACATCCCATTTTGGTATTCTATGGCAGATTTGCATGACTTTAAATTCAAAATTCACCCTTGTAGCCAGGTCTCTTAAAATCCACTCTGTTTACCATGTGCAGAGCAGGGGTATTTCAGTAATAAATAATTCAGGGTAAGCTGCTGGGGTCTACCACAGGTTCTAGTGCAAGTACAATGTTATCAGTTAAGCATCAGGGGTTGGGGGGGGGGCAGAGGGGGACATCTGGTGCTTTTATTTTGATATACAACATAAGTTCTGGGTGTTAAAAATGTGTCACAAAAAAATGGGACATTGTAAAAACTCTGTAAAGTCTTAGCAACATTGAGGACGTCATTAGTTCTTCACACATCTCAGAGAAATCAACAAGAGAAAACATCGGAGGGTCGGATCTTTTCATCAGCTGTGTGATGGTGTGAAGTGTTACAAAACACACTTCTTTCAGAGGAAAAGCCGATTCCAACATGAGAACAACACGCTCTAGGCTAAACTAAACACACTTTTTCTTCAACTATTATGTAGAGCGAGAAAACTTAACTCTACTCCTTCCCCAAGTGAGGCAGACGTGAGGAACAGATTATATCTCATTAACCTCTCACTTCTGTGAAAACTCTGTTGATAAAACAGTTACATGTTATTCTTTATTTAACCAAAGCATTAAGAAATCTTTAAGAATTGTGCGTAAGAATGTGTCATTGTCACCAATTAGAACATCCTTGCAAAAAGTAGGTGATGACAAGATAGTTCAGTAGTATTGTCATGATATCAAGGTTTTTCTTTGCTAAAGAAAACCAAAGATAAATCAGTCTATCAAATATCTCAACCTGATATTCCCCTTGCAGTTCTCTGTCTTTCTTTTTTCTCTGCTTTAAAGCAAAAGTTTTATTAATTGGTTGCGGTAGAAAATTAATACACAAAAGTAAAGTTGTGCTAAGTTAATCATTCCCCAGAAACAGGGAAAATTGTGGCAAACATGGTGGGAAATTTCATGCATGGCAGGTCCACCTGTGGGTGAAGTTTAATAGGGATTTTGCAATCATTAAATCTTAGTTTATCTACCAATTAAAAGTTTAAGGCTCACTGCAGAGCACACAATGGAGGTGACATCACCCATTTAAAGTCCTACAGAATGAGTGTACGACTCATCCTGAGAATGATTGCTCCATTGCTCCAATGCTTGATCTCTGTAGAAAGCCAGCAGCTGCTAAATGGTAAATAAACCAAGTTTGAATGATTTACTAATGGGCTGCAATCTAATTACCCCACCATGTCGCAAAATATGTATCATGGCAGGGAAAGCTTGTATGTAAAATACAAACCTTCAAAATACAAATTACAAAATAGTCCTTAGATATTTTAACCTCTGCTAAACAATTGTCCATTCTCTCTCAAGAAACCCTACAGAAAAAAATTCCATGTAGTGAATCAGCCTCATCAGAGTCTGTTTATAATGAATGCAATGAATGCCGTCAAAATAAATACAATTGCCTAATGCAATAAATTATAAATAAATCCATGGATATAAGTCATTTAGCAAAGTTGGCGCAAAGAAAAATATGTGCAGTTCACCAGCAATTACATACAAAAGAATTAAAAGGTGGGAGTTAAATTGAACAATACTCACATCAAAGGGAATACAAAACCAAGAGAGATGTAAAAGGTGCTTCATAAGATGTTATGAAGGCAAACACCATTTTACAAGGAAGTAAATCTATACACTTTTTCCTGAAACCTCTGTCTTCTTCCTGATCCATCAAAACCCTTCTGCCTCCATTTCCAACTTGTTCATTCTTATTCTGCCTGCCTATAAGACTTCTCCTGTGCTGCTCCTTACTATAAAACTTTCTCCTTCCCTAATGCTTCTATGCCCTATTATAATTATTGACTTTGTAAACAGGGTCCTCTGGCCTTATGTTCTCTTGGTGGTGTAACTTCATCCCAGTTGTTCAAAGGCCAGCTAAAAGGGGTGATGCCCCCCCTGATTTACGTAAATCCCCTTCTCAGGGAACATTTGCGCATGTTCTCTTCAAAAAAGGACCTTCTTTGTACAGACAAGGAACCTTAGAGAACAAGCAGAAATCCAGACAGATTACAGAAACACAGCAGAGATCAGCAAGCTAACACACAGCAACGGGGAGTAGGAAATAATGACACACACACCTTGCTCTGGATGAAGGGGGATATCTAAAGCCAAAGCACAGGTGTAAGTTTTGGGACTGTAATTAGTCCACAAATAAGAATACCTAGTCCAGGTCTGCCCCTAAGGACAAAACAGGATGCAGCAGTCTAGGATGTAACAAACATGTGCAGCACAGCAGACAGACAATGCATGTGCCCCCACCCTGAGACCTGGCAGCACCCTTTTCAAGATTATATATCCTGTATCTGATGTCTCATGGATGAAAAATAGCCTTTGCCACAACAAAATAATTACTATTTGATGTGTTGTGCACTTAAATCCAGGCCTAAGTCAAGTTCAATGGAAATTTCCAGAAGAAGGAAGGAAGGTCTGTAAGGGGACACAGAGAGAAGGAACACCTATAACTAGGCATGGTCAATCACTGGCTCTCTAGGTGTTGTAAAACTGCGAGTCCCAGCATGCTTTGCTTGGATAGGAACTAGCAATGCCTGTTTTTAGACCATGCTGTGACCCTGCTCTCGGTACTTGCGTGTCCAGATTCCTACCTTAAATATTAAGACTAGGTCTGCGGTCTTAGGGTCGCAGGAGTAATCGTAACGGGGCCTCCCCCGTCCCGTAGCCTTCATTTAAATGGCTATCCCAGTCTATATGGCGGGGATTGAGTCATCGCAAGGGAAGGGTCTGCCCCTTTCCCGTAAGTACAATGTTATGTACAATAGAATTTCCGCTAAGGGAACATCTGCTGTGCGCATGAGCAGATGTCCTGACAGTGAATTTACGCAAATGGCTTGTGTAAATTCACTGTCGTACCTAGCTCTGGATCTACCCCATAGTTATTCTAGGGTGAGGCCCATAAGCCAGAGCTCAATAGGAAGGAGTCATTATATGTAGTCTTGCTTATCCTCAACCTTAACGCAACGCATCCAATTTGCAGTAAATACCTTTTTCCCTT
Source organism: Limnodynastes dumerilii (assembly GCA_011038615.1). Classification (NCBI taxonomy): domain Eukaryota; kingdom Metazoa; phylum Chordata; class Amphibia; order Anura; family Limnodynastidae; genus Limnodynastes; species Limnodynastes dumerilii. The sequence goes on from WWET01000945.1 coordinate 308,953, forward strand.
CTGGCTGCTTCGCATGAAGTTCTATTTGTGGAATAGTAGAGAACACACCAATGAAAATGATCCCTCTTTTTGAAACAACAGGACCAAATACTCATTAAACAGCAATAGTTTGTTTGAATGAAAACAAAGTCCTTGTGTTTGCTTCTAACATCTCATCACCAATACTTGAGTAATTACCAGTCATGGACGCTGATTAGTAAAGTCTTTCAAGTGCTGTAACTGCGCACTTGCTGAGTTGTGATTGTTATCTTGTTGGGAGAGATCCGTAATGGTCTTGACCGCCCTGTGGAACGTAGAACCATTAATTCTGCTGTTATATTTGACTTCACTCTTCATTTTATTCCCTTTTATCCAGCATGTTGTTCCATCCATGGAATTAGGTTCTACAAACTGGGCCTCGTTAATGACGAGGAATTCTCAACATTGCTACACAATAAAACTAGCTATTTGCAACTACTGTTAGCGGTCTGTATTTGTGAACCTATTTATTTCATAACAGGTCTTTTTATAGCCTAAACTTCCTTTTTATGTATGTGCTGACACATAGGGCCTGATCAAGACCTACGCCGATGTGCTGTGCTTACTAAAGCACAGCGTATCGGCGTTCAGTTTCATCGACACTCCCCCTGTGCGGGCGTATGGCCCCTTCCTTACGCCGGCTGAAGGCTACTCTAACTTCAGCCGGCTTAAGGAAGGGGCCATACGCACGCACAGGAGCGTATGGCCGCCTAGCCCGCCCTCCTACCCTCATTAAACTACCTCCCCCCGCCCACCTGAACGTGGGGACGCTGGGGGACGTCCCCACCAGTGTCCCTACGGCACTGCTACAGACGCCCGATCCACGATCAACATCTGCCCGGCGCGTGCGCAGATCGGCTTTTCAGCGACGGCGGGCGTAGGTCTGGATCAGGCCCTTTGTGTGTAATCATGATGATTATTATATTGCATTTCACATGGCATATGCATGTATTGCAATAAATAAAACAAATGGTACTTAGTTTTCTTCATTAGATTAGCGGTCAAAGGGATAGTATATGAGCATAATCCTGATCTTTCACATTAGAGTACAGATAGTCACTATAGATATATGGGTGGGTGGTGGGAGGCCAATGGGGCCATACGCTCGCACAGGAGCGTATGGCCGCTTAGCCCGCCCTCCCACTTTCATTTAACTATCTCCCCCCGCCCACCTACACTAACCTGAACGTAGGGATGCTGGGGGACGTCATCTCCAGCGTCTCTACGGCGCTGCTACGGGCTCTCGATCCACGATCGGGCGTTGTCGTAGCGACGCCGGGCAACATCTGTCCGGCGCATGCGCAGATCGGCTTTTCAGCTGATCTTACGCTTGGCGGGCGTAGGTCTGGATCAGACCCATAGTGTTATATAATGTGTGTTTGGAGCTGTCTTTTGTTCCTTGTAGTTACACAGTGGTCACTTTGGTCCTTGGCTGCACCTCTTCACTTGTATATACACTTGCACACATTTCATATATTTGAATTGAAGTGCAGCCTTATGTGTTTTTTTTTGTCACTGTAGGTTTTTATATAGCACCATCAGGTTAGGTAGCACTTTACAGAGAATATTTCACATTCACATCATTCCCCGCCCAATTTGAGTTACATTCTGAGTTCCCCAACACATACACACACACACACACACACACTAGAGTTAATTTCATCAGCAGTATTTTAGCCTAACAGCATGTCTTGGTGTGTGGAAGGAAACCGAAGCACTCAGAGGAAACCCATGCAGAAATGGGGAGAACATACAAACACCACACAGATAAAGCCTAGTCTGGGAATTGAACTCAATTAATCCATTTGTTTTTCTGCAATGTGTTTCCTTCACCCATGAGAAGGAGTTTCTGTTACCTCTTCACAGACACATGTAACAAATGTGGGGTATTTTTAATACATGAGACAGACACTTAGTCCAAATAAAGGTTCCTGTGGCTTCCTGTAGAACAACTAACACGTGGGGCTGAGTTTCCTTCATCATTTCCACAAAGGAGGCAATGTCGTAGTAACTTACTGATCCAATCGACTCCCTAGTGGGAGATCCACTACCTGGAGGTAAATTCTGTAGGGGCCACTTTCTTACCATGGATAATCAGGACAATGCCGGGTTTCTATCATTGCAGTGTTACTGTCGTGGTACAATCAGAGAACCACTAACTCTTAGGTGTCAGGATGCTAAGCTCAACATTAATCCTACCCTTCTGGGCTGGGCTCGAAGTGAATGAAAAACGTATAAATCTCCTTTCACTTGTATTATTTCTATATATTTATACGGTCACTTCGAAGCGTCCACTTCAACCACTGCTTCTGGGAAGAAGAGGATCCTTGCTGGACCAGAGATCCTGGATTTGTGGCACTGGATTCTGTCAGACAATCTTTGGGTGGATCCACCACAGTGAATTATTGGTCTGCTCTCCACCTCCCCAGTAGAGACTGAGTGCCAACAACCATTTATAATTTGTAATCCCTGGACTGGGAATAGCTGCAAATCATTATACTCCAACTCTCTAAATAAGAGCTTCCTCAGTGCTTTTTCTATTGAAAAAATACTGTGTGAACTGTGAAAAGTTTCCCAGCTGAGCCAACAATATTTTGGAGACTTATTTATTGGCAAAGGGAAAGTGAAAAATAAAAACAGCATATTGTGACTTCTGGATGTGCTCTCTCTCAGGGACAGGGGTGGGGGTTGGGGATTGCACTTATTTGAAACGGGATTAATTGACACAAAAAGTTAGCAAAACTGGGGCATGTGCAATTAGGTTTTGACTTGAGAGTCTCCTCTCCTAACTTCTCAGAAAACTGCCCCCCCTCTTCATTTTCTGACACTTTCCATTGTAGTGACAAGCAGCTACTCCCAAAATGCCCAATTACTTGTATGTACAGATGGCAGGCAATAAAATATAGCCGGGGTTACTCATGCCAAGTGTCCCATGGCATTGAAAAATTGTGTTTATTTTCCAGCAGATTGTCAGCTCTTCAGGGTACAAGGGTTGTTTCCAGTTAAAAAAGAATGGTGATTAAAATTAACAATATCTGCATAAAATCTAACTTAAGCAAACAAATAAAAACACAATTACTGACTACAAATTACTAATAACAAAATGAAACAGTTTCTTGGACACAAGTATTCCTAATAAAGGCTACGATAGTAACACAACGTGAAATGCTAATCACTTATTGATGGACCTGATCTGCTTGGAAGTCAGTGGCAGATTACCCATGACCTTTCGTACTTAAAACACGTTTCCATCTATCTAGATAGAGATAATTACAAAGGGATGTGATTGCTACACAGCAATTAAATACAGAGTTAATTGCACTTATTTGTACAACAATACACTGATGCATGGACAGTGACTGTTTTTACTTTAGGTATATGAGGTAGGTGTCTAGAGAAGCCTTTTCTGGGGGAAGGGGGCAGGCCCAGAGACAGAAGGGATCTAGGGGACACAGTTTTTGGGTCACACAATAAAAGTGACCTGTCACCTGACTGCAGTCTGGGGGGATAGAGAGCTCTTTGACAGAACCATAGTGTTCTATTACACTATACAGACATAGGACATTACACCCCAACATGACCCAACCACTGGACATGATCATAATACAATTCTATTACACTCTACAGACCTAGGACACTGCATCCCAACATGACCCGACCACTGGGCATGATCATAATACAATTCCATTACACTATGCAGACATAGGACACTATACCCCAACATGATTGGCAATGGTAACTAGTGAGGAGGAAAGGGATCTAGGAGTCACTATTTCATTAATTCATGAATTAAAGGTAGTCAAGAATGTAATAAAACAATGAGAAAGACAAGTCAGATGCTGAGTGTACAGGGAGAGGAATTAGTAGCAGGAAGAGAGAAGTAGTGATGTCAATTTATAGGTCATTGGTGCGACCTCACCTGGAATACTGTGATTATGTCCTTCTGGAGATATGGCGTCCAGAACTAAATACAGAAGGGACTAGAACTATACATACAGTATATAACTTGGAGCAGAGAAGGGGCAGGGAGGGGGGTTAAGATAGCAACTTTTATTTTTATGTGTAACCAGGTACAGATGGGGGGCATTTTTCAAACAAAGAGAAGTATTAGAACACAAGGGTATCCTTATTTTTAGTACGGAAAATATAAACTGCTTATTTCATGCAAATACAGAACTCTAATTTAGAGTTGATCTACATAACATCACAAGGCATTTGGATCAAACATTTTACATTTGACTCCCATTGCAGCTCATAGTGGCTTAGCCAAGGTGTAGATTTCTTTTTTTTTTATGTTACTTCCCTCTGGTTGGGAACGACAGCAGTCCTGTATTATACCGTGTTACACACAAAACTATTTGCCTTTGCACCCAGGGAACAGGATCACCCCCTGTGCTAGCCAGGTTTGCAACCAATTCCTGAAGATGTTCATATATACCATTATTTGAAAGTCCAAGGCAATGCTGCCTCGTCTTTAAATAAGAAAGAATATTGAGACTTTGCAGTAGCTTCACATCCACAACAGCTGAAACCCAACATATTTTTGTGTCACAGCAGGAAAATCAGCCTAAATGTAATCGTGGAGAACATTTCTGTGCATAATTCTGATTTGAAACACACATCTTTTATGTATCTCCTATAATGTGTAACTTCAGAGAGTGCTGTCACTTTTCAGATGCTAGGAAAGTGGATGGCATACTTGAATAGTTTATTTTTATGCAGTAGGATGGTATAAAACCACAGGAAGGATCTGAGGTAATGCAAATTTAATTTGCACTGATACCAATGCAGGTTTCACATCTCAACTTTAAATGCCAGAGAAAGTGAATAATAGGCAGTTAAAATAGACTTTCCCAAGTCGGAACAGACATCTTTATTTATTTATTTTTCACTTTTCAGTAAGTTTGATATGTTTTTATCATCGTATATTAAAGCATCATTATGGGAGACTCTACATTCAAAGCAGACCTAATATTTTCTAGCATTTTTTAAAGTAAAGTAAAGGCATTTACCTTATTTCAAATAATAATTTTTTAGTAATAAATATTTCATACAGAAATGTGTGAGTGGAAATTGTCACAATGTAAAGGTTACATTTACACCTAAAATTTGTGGAACAATAAGATTGACAGATCTCAGGGGCGTGTCTATTCATTGTGGGCATTACCTCACTCCTAGGGGAATGATTATAATTGAGTAGCCTCTAGAGACCTTTGGGCTATATTCAGACCCCTGTACACTTTATGTGCGTGCGGGGGCTTGTAATTACGCAACATAGAGGGGAGTGCATGCCCCTGGCACTCTCCTCTAATGGTAGCAAATCTGGACACTTATGTGTCCAGAAGGCTACCTTGAGTTTCACGACTTCATCTGCATCCGTATGAACGGAGATCAAGTCGTAACGGTGCTTCCTCGCCCCCCAATTCATCATTAAAATGCCTTTCACCACCTGCATGGCAGAGATATAACATTCGTATATAAAGGGTCGGACAATTCATCATACCTTCAGACGTAACTTAGTCACGTACATCTGAAGGTGCGCTTGCGGAACATCAGGCACAGCGATGCGCCGATGATCCTAGACAAGGGGCTTGCGCAAATGACTGGCATAAGTCCCCGGACGTTCCTACCTTATCCTTATATAAAACTCGAGCACATTGTATTGTCATAAAAAGGCCTTGTTTATGGCTGCTGTGAAGGGACCTTTCTTTTATAGCAATCATGATATAGAACTGAATCTAGGCTGGTAGTTTTACATGATTTTATATATACTCTGTTTACTTATTTTACCTATACCTTTATAATCATTATATTAAAGTGTCAAATTATCTATGGTTTATATCATTCTGCAGTGTAGTGCCCCCTGTGAACGGTTTATACATTTAATATACAAAGAGGGGAGGAAGTCAATAATACATACCTTTTTATATGACCTTTTTGGTGTTGATATTAGACATTTTCTCTAGTTTTTATTTGACATTATTTTATTTTATGTTTTATACGTGGAGGTTTTTCTATATCAAATATAATTCTATGTTCAAATAAAAAACAAGTATTTTTATCATTTTCATTCCAGCGCTTTTTTTATTTATATCAACTGTATCAGTGTCGACACAGAGATTGCCGCAGTGGAAATCACAGTACATGCCGATTTTGGTGATAAACTTGAAGGCTTCACCATTGTTACTGATGTGTTCTATAGTGGTAAAATGCGTGGAAAAAGACCTGATGCTTCATAAGAGATCAGTGTCCATTATTGTTTAATGTGTGTCTGGCTCATCTTGGATCTATGAAATCCCTCAGTGAAACGCGTTTCAATCATGTCGCAGTTGAAAATATAGGATAGAGGAAAATGCAGATATGAGGCAGGGACAAAGATATCTGTTCTCCTTTACTAAGAACGTAATGTTACTAAAAGATAAAATAAAATTACAAAATGAGTGTGTAAAATAAAGGGGTAGTTCATATTGAGGATCATTAAAAGTGACGGCAGATAAGAGCCACAAAGCCCATCCAGAGTTGTTTATTTAAAACTATACTGACCCTAGACCCTATTTTACAGTCAATTTAGTTTGAGATTTAAAAAATCCTTTTATTTATCTCAACAATGTTTAAACTGTCCTACTGTATTATCTCTACCATCTCAGATGGGAGGTTAGTCCACTAATCAACTACCCCTTTTAATAAAGCCATGTTTCTAAACATTGCACCTCATTACTTTGAAAAATGTCCCCCCCCCAGCTAGTCAACCCCTTGATATATGTAAAAGTTGCTATAATATCCCATTGGTCCTTCTCTGCTCCAAGCTATACATGTTTAGTCCCTCTAGCCTTTCTTGGTATGATTTGTTACACAGGCCATGGACCGTTTTAGTTGCTTTTCTTTGCACAGTCTCTAATGTATTTTTGTCTTTCTGGAGATATGGCCTCCAGAACTGAACGCAGTATTCTAGGTGAGGGCGTACCAATGATTTATAAAGGGGCATCACTACTTCTCTTTCTGCTGCTAATTCCTCTCCCTACGCAACCAAGCATCTGACTTGCCTTTCTCATTGCTTTGTTATATTACTTGGCTGCCTTTATATTACATGAAATAATGAGTCCCTTCCCCCCCTCAGTAGTTTCTAATGTAGTGCCTCCTGGCAAAAATTTGCCAACCTCTCTATATGGTCAAGGATATAGAGTTCTCATCTTAAAGTTGGGTTTCCCAAGGGTGCCATCATTTCATCTTGCAGAACAAATTTAAGTAGGTTAATTGGGTACTTTACTAAATTGCCTAATGTGCGCAACAGAGAATAGATCATTAAATATATGTAATAAGTCATAACTATAATAATAATCACTTATGTACACCACTACAAAACTGTTATTGGTTGGATGGTTGACACCTGTGGTTTTATTAACCATCACACTACCAAGCCGAATAAAACAGAACTCATTAAACATTTCTTTATATTTGTTAATTATCTTTAAAGAATAGAAGAAAAAAAACACTAAATAAAACAAAAATGAATTTATGCAGATTAGTCATTTGATATATTTATTTCCCCAGGGCTGTCCGATGTTTTATCATTTTCACAAGGATTCCAATTAATTATCCTTAATACAATTTGCATGCGTCCTGATAATCAGGCTCCCGCCTTTAAAAAATTTAACGTACAGTAAATAAACAGCATAAAGAACTGGCAAAGTCTATAATTTAATGTAACCATTTGGCGATAGCAGTCATCGCGGTTATGCAAATTTAGATTAGAATCCCAATTTCAGACACATCTGTATTTGTCATTACTTGATATCACAATAGGCTGCGTATAGTATAGACCAGTTATTTTAGATTCATAGGAACTCTCAATGACATCTTCAGCCATGTGTGATAAAGAGGGGAGGCTGAATGTTACCTAAATAAATTTTTGATTTTGGAAACAAGATGTAGAACAAACAAAACAAAAAAAAAAAAAAGCTGGGGACCAGATCAAGAATTAAGAAAAGGTTGCGTTGGTCGAGACAGACAAGGTATGGAGTTTTGAGAACGTTTGTCAGTAGTTGTCTTCACCTCGTAATTAATTTTGGCACAACATTCAAGTATATTATCATCTGAATCGTATCATTCTGTGTGCGTAATTGCCCTGTCAGCTATGATGTGCGTATGCACACATCATAACTACACTAGCGTACTGGCCGGTACGTTTATGGGGCCGTACAGTTTTTTACGTCTGCCGTATCTCCACAATATAGGCAGGGATAGGCATTTAAATTAGGGAGCGGGGCGGGGGAAGACCCATTATGACAAGGTCTCTTTCCGTACTCTACAAGCTAATAGTACAAGCAGTTTATCCAACGTTGCCTAATTTCACCAAAGCTCGGGAAAGGGATTTAGGGGAAGAGCTAAACGAAGCGGACTGGACCAAAATTTTTCGATGCTCTATTTCCTGCTTGCAAAGCATCACTCTTTTGGAGATGCACTAAAAGCTTCTCTCATGATGGTATAGAGTTCACATAGTTATACATAGGTTTTTCCCCACTGTCCCTAATATATGCTGGGGCCCCGGGAACGTTTATACATATATGGTGGGATTGTCCACAAATGAGGCCCTTCTGGGACAAAGTTCTTGAAGCTTCTAAGGGAATCTTGGCAGATGACGTAACTTATCATCCGCATTTTTTGCTCATGAATTGGACCTCAGGTTTCATATCAAGCTTTAGTCAGTAGGACACCACCTCATAAATGCAGCAAAGGCAGTCATCCTAGTTAAGTTAAGATCTACCCATTCTCCCACCGTGAAAGAGTGGGGTCAACAACTAGACTACTATATGCACACTGCAGATATTGCCTGCATTGGAGAAGCAGAGGGGGCTCCTGGTTGGATTTTAAAACTACAGATCAATATGAAAATGTATTTATTTAGCTCAGCTATTATTCCTCTGTAAACCTGGAAATCAGATACGAGTAGCCATTATGGAGTTAGAGACGGGGTCAATCATCAATCACCCACCTCAAACACCCCTATTATGATGAATCATACAGGTCGGTGGAGTTTGAGAGACTAGTAATTCCCCGACAGCGCGTTCGGGAGAGGGTAGTGTCGGGGTTGTTGGTGGTATTTCCTTACTCTGGCCGTGTGTATAATTGTGTACATAAAAAAAAAACGGATCTCTGAATATGGCCCTAAGAAAGAAAGCTTACACCTGGGCACAACCATGTTGATTTCAGGGTTACATGCGTATTTTTAGGATCGGATGAACTGCGCATATGTAGTTACTTTTTCCATGCACATTATGTAGTATTTATGCACGGAAGTACTTTCGGCATGGACTTGTGAATCGCACTTAGGGACACACGCACGGAAGGGCGTGGTTTTTATCCGGACGGTGGAAATTACGTGAAAGTGGGCGAGGGAAGCAGTTAAATGGGCATTTGAGGGCGCAGTTAGATAAATACGCATGTACGCAAGTAAAATACGCGCGGAAGTACACACGTAGACTTAAGGGTGCCCTATGGAGGCGGAAGTCACCGAAAACCTGTCCAAGCGAGGGGAGTGTCAGGGGTGTTGCCTTGCAACGTAGGTGCGTATATTTGCATACTTTATACACACGGATCTGTGAATACAGCCCTTAATTTCAAGTCTGGATACAGCCAAACGTTACTTTATTGGTTGATATTTATATATAACCTGTGACATTTGATGTACAATTTTATTTTCTGCTAATGGAAATACTGTATGTACACTGCTTAATATGACTGTTGTCAACTCTGTCCCTAATTCAAATAAAAATAGTTTATACAAAAGAAAAGGTCGCGATCTCTGTTCTATGCTGGGAGTCTGTCAGGTGATGGGACAGAATGGACAAGGAAAACCGAGTGCTGCGCAGGAGAGAGGGACCATAAATGGGCCTTACCCACATTGGTCAACAAAGGGTTAAGTTTTTTGGAAAAAGAAAACAGGGCGGGCCAGAAGGGTCAGGTGACAAAAGGCATCAATGTGACTTCCGATCACTTGTCCTGCCTCTTTTGGAATACTTTACCCTCTGTGGTTAGGGAAGAGTTAAGGTCACGCTGTAGAAGGAGGATGGTTAGTGTTAGGGGAGAGTTAAGGTCAGACTGTGAAGAGGGAAAGGTTAAGGTTAGGGGAGGGCTAAGGTCAGACTGTAGAAGGAGGATGGTTAGTGTTGGTTGAGAGTTAAGGTCAGACTGTAAAGAGGGAAAGGTTAAGGTTAGGGGAGGGCTAAGGTCAGACTGTAGAAGGAGGATGGTTAGTGTTGGTTGAGAGTTAAGGTCAGACTGTGAAGAGGGAAAGGTTAAGATTAGGGCAGGGTTAACGACTGGCTGTAGGACGAGGATGGTTAGAATTAGTGGAGCGTTAATGTCATACTGTGAAGAGCAAAAGGTTAAGGTTCGGGGAGTGTTAAGGTCAGTTGTGGAAAGGGGAACACCACCATCTCTCCAGAAACTGAGAAAACGGGCGTCAGTTGTTGCTTCAGTGCCACAAACGGTCAAAATACAGATCATCAGAGTGGTGATTTAGGCTTGAAACCCCCATATTTATCTCACCCCTTTGGTTGGGCTCCTAGATGAGGCTTTCATGTTATGCCATGTTATGGCAAGTAGGACACATAGTAGACAATTATCATTTTCTCTGACTTACCAAAGCACCAATTACTGACCAGTTCATGGGCCTAATGACCAATAGGAAGCAGCCTAAGCCCCAGAGTCTTCCTTCCAATTACTGCAGTAGGTGTCAGCAGTGAAGCCCTCCTGGACCTGGGACTGGTGACAGCTGCTTCCCCGGCCATTACTCTGCTTCCTGCTAATAATTCTCCTCCTGAAGAATTGGAGAGTAACAGGTGCTCCTCGAAGGGGCAGCTTATTCACAGTGCAGGAGCAGAGAAGAACTGTGCAATTACCACTGGAAACAGAACTATATTTCAGGCCTTATTATTCTGCACAAGTAGAGCACTTGATAAATGGCTAACCTTTCCCGTGCTGCTTACTTCTCCTATCCATGGGTTAGCTATGGCACACTGGAGCAGAGAGAATTAAAAACACATCTGGACTTCCAGAAGGACGGTGCATCACATTCTCCGTTTTATACCAGACTAAGAAAACCAGGTCAGGACACAGAACACAAAGAGAATCTTCAGAGACCTCTCAGCAAATCATTATTCAAAGTGAATTAGAAACAGGGCACGGCATCGAGGCACAGGCGTAAAGATGTGGCTGCAAACTCCGGGACCCTGCTGTGACAAGAAAGCCTTCAGGGAAACCCTGATGTATCTTTATGAGAGACAGAGACTGAA
>WWET01000945.1:354510-367234 GCA_011038615.1 Limnodynastes dumerilii
TGTGTGTGTGTGTGTGTGTGCGTGTGTGTGTGCGTGTGTGTGTGTATGTATATATATGTGTGTGTGTGTGTGTGCGTGTGTTTGTATGTATATATATGTGTGTGTGCGTGTGTGTGTGTGTGTATGTATATATATGTATGTTGCCACTGGCCACAGACCTGCAGTTAGGCTTCACAGTGGGCCGATGCAAATGGAATTCTTTCCCGGCGCATTTCCCGGCGCATTGGTTTGCTGATGTGCAGCAGATGCAGCTCTCCAGGTATTGGCGGGAGTAGATTGGTGACAGTGACTCATCAGTCCCCTATCGTTGATACCTGCTGCTAGACACCTGAGGTGAGTACCATGGGACCACCTCAATCTCCAGTCCTGGGGCAAAGGGGCAAAAGTCCCGGCTGGCGGTCCTGTATGTACCTGTCCACTTATTAAGTTGTTTTGTCCCAACTATTTAAAATGATTGAGCATTGAACAGGCAAAGTTTGGAAGCTGCTGGTATAGGTGTTCCCTTTCCCTATGAACCCAACCACCTCCCCCTACCTCCAGGATGTTCCATGAGCTTGAAAAACTGATGTCTGCCAATGAGTGGCCAAGCTGTAACCCAACAAACTTTGGCTCGGGGTTACAGTTGCATGAAAGCTGAAATTTTGTGTCCGGACCCTTGTCTATATTGTAGTGTTAATGTTAGTGTGCTTATGTTTTTGCCTCGTCATAAAATAAAATTCAGCTTTTTTTTCCCCTCACTCAAAACAGCTAATCAATGAACCTTAACAGAGTTGCAAAACTTTAGAAAAACTTATAAACTATAGAAGAGCTTGCCAAACTATTGTATGAGCCCTTAAAATGAATATTTAATGTAAAATCTCCCCTTTGAGTAGCACAAAAAAGCTCCGCAGTCTGCTTTATTTAAAGTAAAAATCGAAAAAGATCTCTGTTCCCGTCCCTCCAGTTTGAGGCTTTGAGAACTTGTATAAAGCAAGTTACCGCTTTACAGATTTGTTACGTGTAAGTAAAGGGTTAAAGCTGGATATAAACTCAGCAAGATATTTCTGTAAAGAGCGCAACATACATTTTTGCTGGAATACCGGGAGGAAACTGCTAGGAATAGCCGAATTTGTATGGAGTGCTGGCAAAAATAGGACTTTGACATCTGATTTTATTTTTTCATTTTTTCAGTGAAAGCAATTATTTTGGATAGTGGCAGTTTTGCATACAGGCAGAATTTCCAGAACCTTAAACAAGTCTGCAAATACTGTTCATGCTTTCTGAAAAAATCTGAATCCTTAATTTGCAACGTTCACATATTTAAAAAAAAAAAATTGTGTCTTTTTGCATAAATTATCAATGCCTAATAAAATAGAAATCACTAAGATTTAGAAGAAAATGGGCCTCGATTATCCCAAAAAATAAATGTAACTGAATTGTGTTGAGTGGAACCTATTTTAAAACAATCATTCTATAAATCAGACTCTGTTACCGTGTCACGAAGAGTCGAATATCAAACGTAAAAATTATAACAGCAACAGATGTTGTTGCATGGAGTAATGTTGCTGCCAATAGCAACCAAACATATTTGACCTGTTATTTTGTAGACTGTACAAAAAACGAATGCAATACTCTTGTTGCTATGGTAACTTTTCATTTATAGAAACTTTATAGAAATTGTTCCTTAAAGACATTGGGGTAGATCCAGAACTACGTTTACCATACGTTTTTTCGCGTAGCGTATTTCGTTACACTCCCCTCGGCACACCCCTTGAATGTACGTATTTTGTCAAGATACGCTTTCCAAACCCTACCTTAACTTTTGCCAACGTAACCGCAGTGATACGCACACGTATGTATGGGCAACACGAATTTACGCAGCTAAGCACGCCCATACTGTACACTTTAAATACAACCCCAAGCCTACTTAACGTATTTCAGACGTATTTTGGACTCACGTAAAAATTGGCACGTCCACACGTAAGTATTTACATGACACATACGTGATTGGCCCATATGCTCACAATGACGCTACGTTACGGAGCGTATTTTCTATGGTGCACATGCGCAGTACTTACCAAAGGGCGATTTTACGTCTCCGCCACGCGTAAATTCACTCACAAGCGTTGTTCTGGATCTGGCCCATTGACCCAGATCCAGACCTCCGCACGCTTTTCCATAGTTACGCAACGGTAGCGAGGAATAAAGTAGGGACATAGGGTTAGGCATCATGGGAGAGGGACTTAGGGTTTGGCTGTGGGAGGGACTTAGGGTTAGACTGTGGGGGCGACATAGGGGTAGGCTGTGGGGGGGGTGAGACTTAGGGTTTGGGTTAGGGAGCGGGTTGGGGGAATCTCACCTTTCGGAACACCGTGTTTGGTGCTCCGGGGATTGATTTCTGTGTCTCATTGAGGCATAATCCATTGATATCCGTTCGGAACTGGCCCAGAGCGAATGGCCCTTTCAAAATAAGGCCGTTTGCTTTGGGACCCACTCGTGATACAAATAGAGGTTGGGAACTGAAATTGTAATCATATAGTAAGGGCATTCCAAAGCCTTAATATGTCATTTTTTTCTATTTAAATTTAGTTTATACTAGTTTTATTCATTACTGATTTTTGGCACGTTTTTGTTTTGATCCAGACCTCCGCAGCGTAGAAGGGAGCGCGGAAATATGGCCCCTTCATCGTAGCTTCAGACGTAGTTAACTTAGATATTGCCAGTCCGATGATCTAATTTTCAACAATCACTTTTTGGCTGATGGCTGTCAGTTTACCGCAGTTTTTGTCGCGACTTGTATCGTTCCCGTCTGCTAACTTTCCAAAGAGTCCTCTGGGGACAGATACGTTTTCTTCATCCTATCCCCTTTCTGCTACCTATCTTTAGCCCTTCATGTGCATATATTTGCGATCTTTTCGCAATCGCATCTCTGAATCAGCCCCTATAACCTTAACCATCCCTACTCAGCAGCCTAATCATTCTTATCCCACAGCCTAACCTTAACCCCCCCCCTAATTCTAACCATTCTTGTCCTGTAGCCTAACCATCTTAACCATCTTCATCCTGCACCCTAACCTTAGTCCTCCCCTCTCTGCATCCTAACCCTAACCAGGAACATCAAGAACAAGTACTGCGCTTTGTTAAAATAAGAGCATTCAACATTGCAGCCATTCTGGTTTAGAAATATTCTTTATTTAAAAGCCATCAGCATTCAGGGCCGTATTCAGAGATCCGATTTTATTATGTACGCAATTATACGCACGTGCGGAGCAAGGAAACACCCACCAACAACCCCCGACACTCCCCTCTCCCGGATGTTCGGCCGGTGACTTTCAAGTCCCTAGACCACTCTGTTCTTTACAAGCGTACTTACATGCGTATATGAGGCTCCGTCCATGCGATTCTTGATAACCACGCATCCATGCGTTCATTTCAATGCCTCCCCCCACCCACTTTTATGTAAATTTTCCAGTGGGTACGATTTCCGTGCATATGTCCCCAAGTGCGATTCACATGTACGTCCGTTAGGCACTTCCGTGCGCATAGTCAACGTAAAGTACGCAAATAAAGTTATTACACATGCGCAGTTGATCCGATCCTAAAAATATGCACGGAAACCGGATCTCTGAATACAGCCCTCGTACAGCGGCAATTAAACTGTCGGCTGTATCAATGTCAATGTTGATTACTGCACTGAAAACTACATTTGAGTGAAACCAAGACGAGATACGGTTTACTGGAAGTTTTCTTGAAAATAGGTTCAAGGTTGAAGAGGACGTGTTTTTCAGACAAAAAAAGATCATATTTTATTTAGCTTAAAGTGTTGGTTCCAAAATACTTGGAGGTAGTGGGACGTATTCACAGATCCGTTTCACGTGGAGTTGCGTGCGTATTTTTAGGTATGTTTTATCGGCACATGCGTAGTAACTTTTTTTTTTTTACGTTAGTTACGTGGAATATACGCCTGTAAGTGCTTTAGTCACAGACATGGGAATCGCACTTGCGGACATACGTAGGGAGTGGCGGGGTTGAAATACGTACTGGAAAAATGATGTGATAGAGGGTGGGGGGAGGCATTAAAATGAGCCTTTGTGGGTGCGGTTAGATAGAATCGCACGTACGGAATATATATACGCAGGTAAGTATACACGTGAAGTTAGAGGTGGTCTATGGAGGTGTAAGTCTACGATTGCACAGCCGTGAGAGAGGAGTGTCTTGGTTGTTGCCTTGCTACATGCGTGTGTGTGATTGTTCCACTATTTAGGAATCCATAAAGCATTTTCCCCTTAGCACCAACCTTTACATCTCAAAGCACAAATCCCTAAGAGAATGGTTCTCCATAGGATGCTTTGCTATTTGGTCAGAACCTTAATGATGGTGGGTGGACCAAACGTATAAAACTCTTCTGAGCTGTTTTGAACTTGCTGACCAGCATCCAATAGTAAAATGCTGAAATGTAGGGTAATTATATTTACAAAACTTCTACAAGGCCTATAAATAAAATAAAGTGATACACCAATGAGCTAAAGAGCAGTATAGAGTGTGCAAGGCCCTATCCAGCAGCCAATTTTAAAAATTGATTGCACCAGTACAGCCTGAGAAATCGATTTAGAATAATGTTGCTTGGCAGCTGTGAAAACTAACAGCAGCGACTTACATGAGTTTCTAACTAATGAAAAGAAATTACTTGCTTCAACACTGAAAGTAGCAAACTGGAGTGAAAAGTAGAAATTGCGACAGAGGATTAAAAAGAATTCCGAGAGAAATCAATATGTTACATGAAGAAATAAATTTAATGAGAGGAGTATTAGAAGACTTGGATAATATAGATTGACGAAATAACATCAGCTCTAGATGGTCGGCAGGTAAGAGTATAGTAAGCTGATTAGACATTGAACCACACTCTTGGTGTTGCATTTTCAAGAGCCTGGAAACAGTATCTCAAATTAAATTACAAGTTCCGACAAATGCCAGTACACCAAAGCAATTATTTCTTTAGGTTAATTCTGAGAATTTCTTCTGTTGGGAAAGTAAATAGACTGTTTTTATAAAGTAAATATAATTTATTAAATTGTATACACAAATTCTTTTGAGCTTATGCGATTGCTTTAAAATATTTCACAATTTGTTGTTTTTGTTGTTGTTCCCGAAGACTTTACTTATAATTATCAGCCATGTGTTGTTGGACAAATTCATCCATAAAGACGGTTATGGTCGTTAATTCACCACATGATGATTGTCAAGCACCGATGACTGTCCATTTGGTTGTAAGAGCTAATTAGCCCCAATGTGTTAATGGTGGTCAAAAAATTAAGCTTTTTCCATATAGACTGAATATAGTATAATTATTGTAGTTTAAATTCCTTCTAAGTAGGGTCTATTTGGACATCTATTTGCACCTTATTTATTTATTTATAATGGGCCTGATCCAGACCCACAATGTAGCGCTGAGCGTACTAACGCTCAGCGTTACATCGTGGGACTCCCCCTGACCCTCCCCCTGCCATATCGTATTTACACTCCCTTGCACCGGATGAAGGCTACTCTAACTTCCGCCGGTGTAAGGGAGTGTAAATACGCTGGGACGGTGGCGTTAGTACGATAACGCCGCCCTCCCAGCCTCATTACCCTCCCTCTGCCTCCCTGCAGTAACCTCAGCGTAGTAACGCTGGGGGACGCTCCCTCCACCATTACTACGCTGGTGCTACGGACGCCCGATCCGCGATCAGGCGTTGCCATAGTTACGCCGGGCAACATCTGCCCAGCGCATGCGTAGATCGGCTTTTCAGGCGATCTTACGCCTATACCCGCCGTATTAACTACGGCGGACGTAACTCTGGATCAGCCTCAATGACACTTATCCGTAACGGAAACATAGTTTGGATGGGGTTTACTAGATAAATTATAGATCCCACAATATTTTATATACATGAGTCCCCTCACACACTGTACAATTAGCATGCTTCCGCCCGCCCACGTTAGCGGGCTTAGGGGAAACACAGCTCATTTTCTAGGAAATGGGCTCATACGTAACAAAGTTATGCAGATTCTTAAGTGTGAATCAGGTCCCAAGCCTGTATTTACAATAATGGTTTTATGATATTGTGTTTTTATATAATACATTATTAACATTCTATAATATGACGAGGCTCAATTTTTACTTGCGGTAAGAGGAGGTGATGAGAGTTATTTGGAACATAGTAGTGCTTTGTAGAGAGTAAATCCCACGACGGCAGCGATCAAGGCTCCCAGTGCCACTCGCAGCCAGAAAGATGCCGCACTGAGGTCTGTGTCATGCAGGTGGGAGAAGGCAGCGGCTGTGGCAAGCTTGCTGCAGATGACTTTGTTTGCGGTCCTTTGTCAGGTGAAATTAAACGGTGGCGGTAGTCGGTGCTTGTGGCAGAATTCCGGTATGATCCCGTGCTGTTGCTAAACCTCCCCCAAGTTCCAATTACACCCCACAAACATACAGGGTGTCTGGCTGTCCATGTAGTGTTGCTTGTAGATACTGGCGCAGTAGTTGAAGGATTTGTGGTCGCTGACATGGAACATCAGACAGGCAACATCACAGGCGGCATCTGACTGCTTCCGTGCATTTAATCTTAATATGTGATGTATACAGTAGTATCAAAGATCGTGTCATTTGTTTGCTAACATTCAGCTTCCGTATATATCCCCATGATATACCCCTTAGGTTGAGCGCATTTCAAAGTCTCATTGTCCTGGTTCAATCACTTGAAGTGACGATGATGGTGACACATTTGCGCACTGAGATACTGATTACTTTTTATAAGAAACTACAAATTCTAATCAGATTTGTAAAAAAAACAAAAAAAAAACCCTGTAAAAAGGATTACTTTAGTATGACTCTTAATCAAGTCTATAATTTTCATTTTAAATGTATTATTTAAAATCTTTTTTTAGACATATTAAAATTTTGCATGCTTTATTGACGTCCTACTCGTTATTAAAAAGTCTAATTTAATTAAGTCTGGATTAATTTCTAAACGCAAACTAATTGTTTCCATTTGGTTATTAGTATTTTCATTTAACTAAAGCTGGGACAGCTGAGAGCTTCTAAGGCTGTATATAATTACACTGTGGATGTTCTGAATGAAAACTATTTGTATCATGCCTGTTTCTAGGTTTATACTCATCTAAATGTCAGCTAATGAAAACACATAATTTTTTTTCTAGGATTGGTGATTCGTCCCCCTTCCCCTCTGATTTCGTGTGCTTAGATCTCAGGGTTTAGCTCACAAGTGGGTGTGTCTTGATACTATGTACCGTAGAGGCGTGTTAATGCATTGCGTGTCGATTTTAGAATCACCGCTATTTTACAAGGCTAGATAGGTAGGTTATAGCTCCTGGAAATCCATTAGTTTGCAGAATTATCTCACAGATGTGTAAATATTGCAGGCCTGCAATTTCGGAACCCCACACATCCGATTATCTTAGAAATGAACACAAACTAGTGTTTGGGGTCTGATACAAAATTACTTTTGCAAGAGGCATTTCCTAACTCAACAACTGTGCTATATGCTGTCATTGTCATCATCATTATCATCATCCTCTTCATCATCACCATCAATTTTGTTATAGCAGTGCTGTATAGAGAATATTTATCATTTACATCAGTCCCTGCTCTATTAAAGCTTACAGTCAAAATTCCCAAACACGCAGTCACAGGCTAAGGGTAATTTGATCAGCAGTCAATTACCCTAGCAGACACAGGTTGGAACATGCAAACTCCACACAGATTAGGCTTTGTCCAGGAACTATACTCATTACAAATACCTTTCAACTGTCTGTTAGACTATTTGGACTTGTACCCCCCTGATTAATAACCAGCACCTGATCAGCCTGGTTGTATAGGACTGCCTCTGGTTGATTAGACTGTCGGTCATTGTTGTTCTCTACCTGCTGTATGGCTTCCAATATTCTTCTGGTTTCTTAATGAATTTGTTTGTACCAACTCCTCCTTGACCTGTGTCAAGTTTTTCCTTCTTGTCCGGCTTTTCATGCATTTTTCATGCTTTTGGTTTACCTTTTGTTTTATGCTCAGTGTTTGTCGTGACTCCTGTCATTGTATTATTGCATATAGAGTATCCTGCTGTCACTATACTGTGGAACTGTGTACTGATCCCTCCTGCCATTTATATCCCTTGTATTATGACCTTTGTTTAGTAGATCTATACATCTTGTTGTATATTATGTGTATGATTGATGTTGGTTTCTCTGTGTTCCATATGTCAGTACTACAATAAACACTACACTACTACTAATAAATACTAATTTTTTTGTGCATTTTTGTTTGTGTTTTTGTATAGTTCTCTTTTTATTGCTGCTCCGGAAGCTTCCTCCAGGGGCTGCAACCTGCTAGGTGTCTGCTGCACAAGCCTATCCCAACCATTAGGGACTCTAGTGAAGACCCCAGTCCGACTTCACGCCCCCTGGTGTGTGGCTATCCCGTGCATAAATAAAACTGTCCCTGTATGGGAACTGTGTCTTATTCAAAAGTGGGTGGAGTTGAGCCCAAATATGCCCAGATATAAGCAGAATTTGGGAGTAACTCTTCCAGGATTTTAAATGTTGGGATCTATGATGAGAAACCACTTCATTCACCCTGCTGCCTTTATGTTACGCGGAGTGAACATTTGACTGTCTGCGTTGATGAGTCTCGATGAGGTTGAAGTAGTCTGTCTATCCATACAAAGGTGTCTTAACACTAACCCATGTCATAGCCAGATAAAGACCCTGATTCACGCTTAATAACGCTACTAAATACACGGTGGCTATGTGCGTGTCTTGGTGATTTTATGCGAATTGCACATGCAAGATCCAGATGTTACACATGGAAGAGTTCAACTCCGTGACTACTGAGATCCATAAAAAGAGGCATGCCAGTACTCAGTAAGTTGGTTGAATGGGCTGGGTTAGCAAACTCGGAATGTACTTTAGCTAAATTTGCACAGAGAGTTAAGGTGGACCTATATAGGTGGAAGTCAGTAAAGATCCATAACAACGTGGGTAGTGTCATGGGAGTTGACTTGCAACTTAGTTGCGCAGTTTAGCAAATCTGTGTGTACTTATTATCTTCTTATCTTAACTCAGGCCCAATGCAGCCTTATTTCAGTAAACAGTACAATTCCTACAATTCCTAAAGCGGTTTTTATTTTTGTACCTCAGAAAAATAATTTTCTTTAAAAATAAATGGTGATATTAAAGGATTAATTTTACAAAAATAGCTGAAAATGAAAGCGAGAGGGTGTGCAAGGATAAACATGTTTACAATAAATGTCTTATGTTAAGAAGTGTAGTATTTAAATTCAAATCCATTGCGTATGTCGCAAATTGTATTTTCATTATAGTCTAATAGTTAGGACATACTGTATTAGGTAGGAGACATAAATATCTTTGTATTACACAGTCTGTCACATCAAGAGCTGCAGATACGATAACAAGCAAGGACACCGTGATTCACTAAGTTTTTATCATAGGAAACAGATTGCCTTGATCTATATTACATTTTTGAAGCTGTTTCCAAGGTGACAATTGAGTTACTTTATTTTCTTGTGTGTGATCCTTGTGTACATGTCACATGTATGAATAATTTGTTTTTATTTCTATGCGGCTATGTAAGTCACAATATCCCGTGTCAATTTTAACAAGTCATCTTTATTCAGAAAACTTTATAATATGTTTCTATGTAAGTTACATAACATACATCTGGTGGTTACGCTAATGCACTTAACTATTGTGCTAAAAGAAAACTGCACTTTTGCTATAGAATGAGACATAAAAAGATATTGACATATAAGAAAGATTCTGATTTTGAACAAAACACACACACAAATAATGGGTCATTGAACACAGATGCAGAGCTCAAACTAAGTTTCAGCACTCCAGTTATGCTGTTTCAAACCATTTAATGAACGCAAACACTCGAAACGCGTCAGTAATTGAAGGATCCGTGTGTGGCTGCTTCCTCAAAATTGTCTCACTGCTACTTTTCCAGTGACACTAATGGATGTTCAGCCCGGATATTTATTGTTTTCATTGCTGAACTTGTAAGTTTTTACCATCAGACCCTTAACGGGACCACAGTAGGAGATTGTCTCTGCTTGTTGGAGCTTACAGAAAAAGAACAGTTTTTACTGTTAGAACTGCAAAAGCAATTTATGCGTTGTCCAGAAATCATTTCAGGAGGCATTCTTAGTAACTATAGTAGAACATCCAAGGATGTTCCCAAACACCAGACAGCGGAACAGATTAGCAGTGTGGAGGACGTTCCCAGCCCTGACAATGACATGGAGGTGTCTGGAAAAAGTCCAGTGTGCAGTGTGGAGGATGTTTCCAGCCCTAACACTGACATGGAGGTGTCTGGAAGCAGTGACATGACAAGTGGAATCTCTCTAGAGTTTGAGCTATCTCAGATTCAAAGTCTTACTAAAGCGGAGATAGGGGCCATCATTAAAGAAAAGTCGCAGCTGGCAAAGAAGACGGCAAGGAAACTTACCTTTTTGCGCAAAGAGAGAAATAGATTGTATAGCAAAGACCGGATTCTGGTAGTGGCGCAAATCTCAGAATTGGAATCGGAGCTGAACAGATCTGGTCATGTGCTTGATGCTCTGCGTTCTGCTTTGGAGCGTGACTTAAAGGATTCAGCTACGCCACTGGTTATGTCTGGTGTGCAGGGAGAATCTGTGTCTCAGGACTATAAAGAACCAGGACTATTAACTCAAATTAAAGCCATAGAGGAGGGTGAGAAGGTTCCAGGTGTGAGTGAAAGCCTATTGAGTATGAATGCAGAGTGTGTGGCGAGTGATGGTTTGGAGCCGGCTGCAATAGGCAGCGGTGACGTGGTTACTTCTGCCAATACGAATTCTTGTGAACCATGTAATGTGTTGAATACGCAAAATGTACAAGCCTTAGAGAGTGACAAGCCGCAGGGTAGTTCTACCTGCCTGGATAATGGCGGACACATGGTAAAAGTGGCTGAGGCTCAGCAGGGTAAAGAGGTGCTGTCTGAGAGTCCGTCTCCTCCAGGGGTGACATCATCCCCTGATCCATCAATGAGTGTGTCCCAAGTATGTTCTGCTGCCAGTAATGATTCAGCTAACTCGGAGGTGCAGAGCCCGGTTGTAGTAATAGAGCCAGTGCTTAGTTCACCTGAAGGGAATGTGTTGGTCACAGCACAGACTTCAGTAACCAGTGCTGGCCCATCCCAAAGACCCATGTCCTATGCTAGTGCTCTCGCAGGTCCCTCTTCTGCTCAGGGAATCCAGACCATGGCTGGTAATCCTCCTAAGAGGAGAAATGTGGTCCAGTTAAAATGGATAGGCACAGGTTTCCCCCTTGGCAGGCCAGAGTTCTTAGATTTAGTGTTTGAGATGGGGTTTGAGGCTAAGGACTTGTTTGCCTGCATACACCCTGCTGGATCATACGAATATGATCTTAGTTTCTTAAACCACAATGGCTTGCAGGCCTTCTGGTATAAGTGGCCTGCGGTAAAGAATTTGGGAGACTGGAAAAATTTTGAGGCAAAAGTGGTGTCCAGGCAGGACAGGGTGAAGGTAAATATTCTGGTAAGAAATGAATCATTGCCAGCAACAGATATAACATATTGGCTGAAAAGGTGGGCTGATCTAGAGACCCCACTGGCCAAGGTACCTGACCCATCACGTCAAGTCTGGGCAGGAGCTTGGTCAGCAGTTGTTAAATTAAGGCAGACAGAAAGTGGGCCGGTACATCTGCCCCCAGCTGGTTACATAGGGGGTAACAGGATACAGTGCTTTTATCCAGGTCAGCCAAAACAATGCTTTAAGTGTGGTTCCCTGTTACATTTTAGCATGAATTGTACTGCTGTCAAGTGTGGCTGGTGTGAGGAATTGGGGCATTCCACTGCCCAGTGTAAAGCCATGAAATGCAATTTATGTGGTGAAAAAGGGCATCCCTATGCAAGGTGTCCCCAGGCTGAACATAATAAGGTCTCAGATGCTGAGTTAGTGGAGATGGCAGAACGTGTGGAGACAAAGTTAATGGCTGCTAAGATAAGAGATACGTCAGGGGAGGGTAACTCGAACCCATCAGGTGGTTTTATTTTTAAAGCTCCTGTACAGTTGTCATTAGCTGGTGAATGGGAAACAGTCAAAAGCTCAACGAAACCATCAAAAATAACAAAGCCGAGTATGCAACTATCTAATAGATTTGCATTCTTGTCGGGGGAGGAGGCGGAAGAGGAGGAGGATGAAGAGATCATTAAGAGGGGGGATGGCTCTTTGGTCCTTACTAAGGTAACAAGGAAAAAAAGAATTCCTGTGGCAGAGAAATCATCTAAGGCAAAAAAGAGTAAAAGAAAGAGTGACAGGCCTGTAAATTCAGATGGGGAGGTCTCTGGGTTAGAGGTAGAAGATTTGGTACCCCCTGTTATCAATGGTAAAGAAAGGGTTTATACCAGGAACAGGAAAGTTTCAAAAAGCTGTTGTGAAATTGCTAAAGTTGATGAAATGGAGGTGGTGGTTTCTGGTCCAGTGTCTGATAATTTGGGTAGCATTGATGTCACCAAGGGTAAAGGTGGGTTAGACCCTGGTGGTATACAAACAGATCCTGGGGAAATTCACATAGATCCCGGTGGGAAGGGTCCTGAAGTGGTAGACCCCCAGTGTTCTGTGGGGTTAGACTTGTTAGAAAATTCCAGTGTAACTGGTAATATGGGATCAACACCGGGGGAGGTATTGTCGGA
>WWET01000945.1:378905-389368 GCA_011038615.1 Limnodynastes dumerilii
GTGAGGGTTAGGCTGCAGAGGGAGAAGGATTAGAGCTAGGCTGCATGACAAGGATGGTTGGGGTCGGGGAGGGTTAAGGTTAAGTTGAGTAAAGGTTAGGGTTAGGATGTCGCTGTTCAGCTCTTTGGAGACACAGCAATGCTCAAAGAAAACTGCCAAAAACCGTTGCTTTATTGGTGCAAAGGCTCTGTTGAAATAAAGATCAACAGAGCAACAGACTACACCCCTTTGCCACGTATCAACTACACCTATGCCGTTTGTACTTGCTGGGAGTTGTAGTAATATGCCTTTTGCAATACATTTCAAACAGACATTCAGACTACTTTACAAAGCAACTCCGTGTTCCATCCACTCCCATGTATTCCTCTCCTACCCTCCCGCTGAGTTTTGACATCTCTGTATGAGAAAGCAAGAAAACACATTGATAAGTTAGATGTACAGGGCCAGCAGGAGACCAGTACTGATATCCAACTTAATGTTCACACTTAAATAACCGAGGGCGCTTTATTTATCACAGGTATAGGGCAGAGCCTCCATTATTACAGGAAACTGTCTTGGTGTCTCCAAGCTACAAAACATCTCTTTTTTAGATAACCGTAAACATTATTTGTTTCAATAAATCACTTGTTATGTTGAGATGTAGAACACAAATAGCAATTACATGGGTTTGTATCACAATGGCGGAATACAATATTTTGCAAATGATTCAATGACTGCCGGTCAGCGGGAAAAAAAATATTTTCAATAAATCTCTAATTACATTCAGATCTTACAAATGTGATATGTCATCGTTTGGTGAAACAAAATGAAGTTCTTCTTTAGGACATGGAAATACAGGGCTCAAGTTATACAGAACACTGAAATATTAGAAGCGATTATTGTGGCTACAGTAATAATAATGACCCAAGACCCAAGAAAATAATATGAATGTCGACAGAAGAATTCTTTTTTAATATCCCCCGTGTCTTTACAATATTAACATCTGCAGTTTACATAATTTACCATATAATGTAGCAAACCTCTGATTCGAGATACATTTTCTTCCTTTATCATGCATGAAGAAATAATAGGTAAATGGAAGTAATTTTAGCACTGACATCTAATAAATATTTTCCCGTTGTTTAATGACACAAAAGTAGGTAAAAACATACTATGGTGTCTCAGGGGTGTGTTACAGACACATGTCCCAAATTATGCCCTTTAAAACGACAGCTGGGTTAATTCAGTCTGGCAGTGGGACCAATGGCCAGGCAAATATCCCTTGAGTCGAATAATAGAAATCTTGCTACTTTCACAGCGTCTCTGTAGACTTGCAGCCTAGAAAGTGCTTCTGCTAATGGACTTCACTTGCAAAAAGTTGTAATACAGAGGGGGGTGACTGATGCATGACGAGGCAGCTTCTTGTGTAATAAAATACAACAAAGTTTACCATGTTCTCAACAAGACATTTTGATATGTGACATTTAGGATGTCTCTACTGTACTTTATTTTCCACTAAAATATTTCACTACTTCAGGGACCTTTAGGTGACTTTAAATTCAAATTCTTCTTAAACACAAATTACTTTAATATTTATATGCCAGGTGAGACGTAGAGACGGTTCTTTATGTTCTAAGGATTAGACGGATATACCATTGGGGATGCAGACTTTGGAAATAACTAAATATACATGAAAAAGAATATTACCCTCCCTCTGTTCATTTAGGAGAAGTAACTTTAATAAGAGTGACTAATATGCTAATTACTGTGTCTGGTAGGATAATCGATCAGCCTCAACTCCACCCACTAGAACAGCGCATTGCCACTTTATTCTAGACTAGTATGGAACCCTAACCTCAACACTCCCTTCTCCACAACCTAACCCACCATAACCCTAACTCTAACAATCCTCATCCTGCAGCCTAACCTTAACCATCCCCTAAGCCTAACCCTCCATAACCCTAACTCTAACCATCTTCATCCTGCAGCCTAACCTGAACACTCCCCTCTCCACAGCCTAACCCTCCATAACCCTAACCATAACCATCCTCATCCTGCAGCCTAAACTGAACACTCCCCTCTTCACAGCCTAACCCTCCATAACCCTAACTCTAACCATCTTCATCCTGCAGCCTAACCTCAACACTCCCCTCTCCACAGCTTAACGCAAATCATCCCTGTTTCACAAGCCTAACCATAGCCATCCTCATCCTGCAGCCTAACCTTAACCATCCCCTAAGCCTAACCCTCCATAACTTTAACTCTAACCATCCTCATCCTGCAGCCTAACCTCAACACTCCCCTCTCCACAGCTTAACGCAAATCATCCCTGTTTCACAAGCCTAACCATAGCCCTCCTCTAACCCCAACCATTCTCTGTCACGTTGCTTAATCTTAACCCTCTCCTCTCCGCAGACTAACCCTAGTCATCCTTGTCCCAAAACCTAACCTAAACCCTCCCCTCTCTGCAACCTAACTAATAATCAGGAATAGGGTCCTTGTAGATATAAGAACATTCAACAGTTTACACATTCTGATATAGAAATATTCTTTATTAAATATGTTTTTTAATTATTATTAATGCTTATTTATATAGTGCCACAAATTGTCCACAGGGCTTTGCAGAGAACGTTAGACATTCGGTCCCTGCCCCTAATGGAGCAACATACTAAGGTCCCTAACACATACACACACAGACATTAGGGTGAATTTATTCAGCAGTCAATTACCCTACCAGCATGTTTTTGGAGTGTGGGAGGAAACCGGAGCACCCAGAGGAAACCCACACAGATGCAGGGAGAACATGCACACTCCACACAGGTACGGCCTAGCCCAGGAATCAAATCATAATCTCAGCGCTATGACACAATGCTACTCACTGAGCTACCGCGCTGCCTCAAATATCTGTTTCATTGATACAGCCACGATTATGCTGACAGCCGAACCAGTGTGGAAAATTGCCGGAGTTGCAAATACAATCCCCCCAGGGATAAAATAAAATGTCTTTTTGTACTTTTGGGCACTTGGGTCCGATTTCACAGTCACGTAGTTTTCGTCTTACATACATTGGCCCAGATCCAGAACTATGCGTCTGTGCAAATTTATGCCTGGCGGACACGTAAAATCGCAATTTTGTATGTACTGCGCATGCACACGACAGATGAGACGCTATGTAACGTAACAAAACTCTGAGCGTATTGACCATTCACGTATTTGTTGCGTAAATTCATACGTGTGGGCGTGTCAATTTTACGTGCGACAAAAGTACGTCTAAATTACGCAATGTAGTCGGGGGTTTTCATTGAAAGTGTACAGTATGGGCGTGCTGAGCTGTGTAAGTCCGTGTTGCCCATCCGTACGTATGCGGACAAGAGCGATTACGTGGCCAAAAGTTAAGTTTGGGTTTGAAAAGCGGAAATCGGTTAAAGTACGTGCCTAGGGGAGTGTATAGAAGGTACGCACGTGTAAATACGCTACGCTAATAAACGGATTGCAAGCGGAGTTCTGGATTTTTATAAGAATTGAGCTATTACATATGCCGCTTAGCTTGTTTATGCTATCTATGTACCATTTCTGTATGTAGATTGAGTAAGCACGGTCTTTAGTGATCTACTTACAGAAATGGTACGTAGATAGTATAGATAGTGTACATAACGCATGTGTTGAAGCTCAATTCTTAAAAAACCTTGGTCATCAGGTGCAAATAATGTTTCTATAGCTACAGTGTTTGCAGTCTTTGAGAAACATCTTTCATGATATTCCACCGTCATGACCCGATGGGCCTGATCCAGAGTTACGCCGATGCGCTGTGCTTACTAAAACACAGCGTATCGGCGTTCACTTACCTTGGCACTCCCCCTGTGCGGGCGTATGGCCCCTTCCTTACGCCGGCTGAAGATCATAAGCGCATAATTCAATAATCCTTCACAGAAACTGGTCCAGTATACTGTAGAATCTTTATTAATTTTCACAGTTAACGCAGATAAAATCAAGGGACCAACATCCACTTTTATAACTCAACTCACTGAACTAACAGCAGAAATTGAGTGCAATGGGAGACATATAACACCCAGCTTTCCTATATCGCTGAAACAAGGATCAAGTGCTCAGTCCAGGTAAGGAGTAATAGTGGAAGTCTCTTTAAAGCTCTAAATATTTTGAGTTGTCTCACTGCTTCCTGAACAGCAGAAAATCAGAGTGAATGTCAGAAGGACTGGAAACCACTTTTTACGTCCCATCAGTGGTTCATTCTTATCAGGAAAGTCTCAGGGTCTCTGCTATACAGGTATGAGTAAAACTTGATGATAAAATGCTTACAGTAAATATGGGACAATAAGGTACTTAATCTCCAGTATAATAAATAATTATTTAAAAGCACAACATAATACCATAAATCAATATAACTATACATGCAGGGACAAAAGATAAAAACAGATGATAAAATGTACACTGTGATTAGGACACCACACATTACACAGAGGAATGATAAGCTGTTGATTCCAGACTGCTTCCGAATGATGTAACCCAAAATGGTAGTTGCACAAATTAATTTATTGTTATGGAACCGATTCCCCAAGGTGCTCGTCACAACCATAGTGATTCACTCTATCACTCTTTTTGGTAAACTGCTCCGGTTTCTGCCTGGTCCTATCCCTTTCCTCCTTTCCGTGGAATTGTTCGCCAAGGATCGCAACCTGCTGTTTGGGTGCTGCTCCAGTCCATCCCCACCATCAGGGGCTCTGGCGAATACCACCAGATACTCAGACAAAGGGAAGAGCAAAAGGACTGCAGGTAATATAGACTGAACATAGAAACAGAGCACAACCGGCAAGCAAGAGAGCAGGAGAAGAAGAAGGCGCAGAAAACAGCTACACTTGATACGTGTAGAAAAGAGACACAGAGGAAAGTATCTCAGCATCTCTGTAGAGACACAGAGGTAAGTACAGCAGCAGTGTATTTAGCTTACTCACTGGCATGCTATAGAGATGCAGAGGTAAGTATAGAAGCACTGTATTTAGCCAACCCACTGGCATGCTGTAGAGACACAGGGGTAAGTATAGCAGCACTGTATTTAGCCAAAACACTGGCGTGCTGTAGAGAGACAGAGGTAAGTATAGCAGCACTATTAATTGAAAGGTACACGGCAAAAATACAACTAGACACAGGGAATATATATATACAAATTCCAGCGCACACTTGCAAAAAAGAAACACTAGCTATGTGTAGGCTGCCAACCTCAAACAGGTCTGGAGCCTGTTAAAAACAAGAAGGTATATAAAAAGGAGAAGAGGTATGCTGGTGCCAAAATAAACCTATATGACTCCTTAGGATCACAATAAATGAACAATTTTTAATACATTAAACAATTAAAACATCACAATACAATTATTAAAATACCGCTACTAAATATTAATATGTAAATCACTGGTGCAAGAATTGCATCTCATGAACAATAAAATGTGAGAGCTGGATGTTATTTAATCTGTAACAGCAATTTGCAGAAATTCACAACGATCCACTGTGGACTATGAGAACAAGTTGTTCCTAAAGAAATGAAGTCTATAGCAGCAAAAATGTATAGTCTAAGGTGATAAATGATGAATTCCTTAGAAACAATATTAATAAATTCCGTGTAGAGTCTCACAGCAATTATTTCTTTGAGCTGAATTTGTATGCTCCGTGGCCACAGTAGCTACAACTGGTTTTTGTGTGCAATCAATATATGTTGACTCACTTGAAGGTAGATACACGATCCGTACTACCTGAAGAGTTGGTAATGTGACAAGCGGACAGAACCTCACCAAAGAGAAGACACGGACCAGTTGCCAGGGTTCAAACCGACAGATGGTAGACCAAGTCCGTCTTAAAGCTGGTAGACTGTACTAGCCTACTATTGCACAATGTGTTTAGGCGTTTAGCTGCTTTGCGTTTAAATATTGTGTCTCTCTGTGTCGTAATCTATTGCAGTCCAAAGGCACAGTTGTTTACGCTCCTGGTGCCAGATTTAATAAGCTTCGGGATAGGAAAAGTGGAGATGTTGCCCATAGCAACCAATCAGATTCTAGCTGACATTAGTATGTAATCTATCCCGCAGCCTAGTAAATCTGTCCCTTGGAATACACGAAATCCACCCCACTTTTACCATGCGCTTTAAACTTGCCGTTCCCATCATGTATTCAATCCAAATAAAGACACAAACAATGTTATGCTATGACCTTATAGAGAGGGGCGTGAAACTATTGATTTGTGAATCAAACGGAGTCAGCAAAGTGATGGAAACCACAGCAGAGGACAGGATACCCTCTGTCATCGGTGCTCTAGAAGGTAATGGTCAACTCAGGACACTAATCCCTATCATAGTGCACACACCCGGAAACCAGGGAGGCAAACCGGGAACCAGCCACCGGGCGTAGCTTCTTGCACTAGCTCGAAGGGTGTGTCTTGCCTGTACCATACCTGAACGCCCTGAAACTTGCGCCACATCTTTGCTAACAACAATACTACCGCTACCATCAACCTATGCCCCAACTGAAAAAAAATTGGACAGGTCAATAAAATGCAACTAAGGGAGGGAAGAATTTTCCTAAAAGTGGCTGAACTCAACGTGACCTAGATTAATATAGCCCCCTAAGCCCCCATCCCCCTACCCTCTTGTACACTTACTAAACCATCCCGGGTGTTTAAATGACTTTATGCCAATTGGCATTGAGTCTTCTATATTAATATTTACTTCTGGATCGGCCAAATAATGTACTGCACTAGTAACACTGTCTTCATTACCTGCTGCTTTAAACAGCCCACATCTGATAACTGTCCTTGTATTGCTGTAATCACATAGCCAAAGTTTAGAAGTTCAAGGAAAGTTTCGAGGAAATGGCTCTTGGCTCTCTCATCTGTACTTTCCATCTTGTTTTCTGCTACAAAGTTTCCATAGGTTAACAACATTCATCACCCCGGCTCATAGTTTTCTTTCCGTGTCTTGTACTCTTTGTATGATATGTGTTTGCCGTTGAGCCATTCATTCTGCCCTGATGGTCTCCTGTTGTGTTCTTATTTCAGTTGCTGATGGAACATCTTAGCTATAACGTTCTCGAGCAGCATTTACCTGAGAAGCTGTCCACGATTTGCTACAAAAGGTCACTCTCCTCTGTTACAGTGTGTTCATTTTCTATGCCTGCCTTGTGTTCTTTCTGCAGAAGGGCACTAACTAAATAGAGGCTCAGAGGATTGCACAAAGCAGAAGCTTTTCCATAGAATTACAGGAGTTTTGGATGTGACAGGGACTGTATTCTGAGAGCTACTCAGTGCTGCCAAAAAAACAGCAGACACGGCAAAGTCTTGCTGCAAAATTAACTTTCTTTATTTCTGTTTAATACAATAATTATTATATGAAAAATAATATATCATTCTTATAGCCTCAGTTGTACATAATGGATCCGATCCAGATCTGTGCACAATTGAGTATGCGGCTTGTGATTCGTAGATGCGATAGGAAAAGCTAGGCGTGCTGTGTGCGGGATACAGTCTGCGGAACAAAAGTTCCATTTTCAAAATACAGGCAGCTGAAAGCTTATTTTTGGCTGCCTCTATTTTGAAAAAATTACAAAAGAGAAACTTTATTTAATGAATGGGTAAGTATGACAAAGTTATTTTTGGACATACTGACCCATTCATTAATTCGAAAGCCGTCTGCACCGAGGTAAGTATTACAGGATTCAGCCTAAGGGCGGGGGGAGTCTTCGGGTTAGGCTCTGGGGAAAGGAGTCTTAGGGTTAGGCTCTGGGGAAAGGAGTCTTAGGGTTAGGCTCTGGGGAAAGGAGGCTTAGGGTTAGGCTATGGGAAGGGGAGTCTTAGGGTCAGGCTTCAGGGAAGGGAGTCTTAAGGTCAGGCTGCAGGGAAGGGGAGTTTTAGAGTCAGGCTGTGGGGAGAGGAGTCTTAAGGTCAGGTTGCAGGGAGGGGAGTCTTAGGGTCAGGCTGTGAGAAATGAAATCTTAGGGTTAGGCTGTGGGGAGGAGCGGGATAGTGTTAGGGCAATGGAAGATGAGGGTTAGTGTAAGGATTCGGATAAGGTTTAGAGTTACACTAATACTCACCGTTCGTCGCTCCATCTTCGTCCTTGGCAGGATTGATTGCTTCTCCCTTCGACGAGGCAGAAGCAATCGCTATACCTGTCAGTTGAAAAGAGCCGTTCTTAATGGAAACCCACACCCCCTGGGCCAGATTTTCTAAGTTGCGGCTTTTGGAAAACTGGAGATGTTGCCCATAGCAACCAATCATATTCTAGCTCTCACTTTCCTATTACATACTAGCAAATGTCAGCTAGAATCTGATTGGTTGCTATGGACAAAATTTCCGCTTTTCCAAGCTTAGTAAATCTGACCCCCTGTGTGCAATCCTAATGAACAATAAGACCTCATTGCGACACATAGTGTATGGGCATAAAGCAGCCAAGCGTGTCACTGTCATGTGACCATATACATGGCGCAAGATCTGGCTAGTAAAGTGCCCATCCACTGGTCCTCTTCAGTTGCTATTTAAACCCACTGAAACCTTTGAAAATCGGAAAAAAATAATAAAACAATTTAAATAAAAAAATAATAATCCATAAAAAAATTAATAACCACAGACCGTGTTTACAGATCTGGACAGATCCACAACATCGCCTCTCAACTCTAATACCGTTTGCAACATATGAAATATAACTCCCTTGCAATCAACTTGGTTTTACTAAAACCAGGAGTAACTTCCTCTCTTATTTTCAATCTCTGAATCTGGTCCTTAGTCAGTTGTTCTAAGTAGCCAATCCAGGCACAGGGGATACCCCAGCGACAGCCGAACTGCTGTAAATCTAGACACTTGTTTATATTTTTGGATTTGAATTCTCGCTGCCAACTGCAGAAAAAACCGACATCAGTCGTCGCTTCATTGCCGCAATGACGCAAAGGGATATGTCGAAAGACAGATCATTGGAGTGGCGAACTATCCCCAGTATTTAAGGTTAAATTGGTTACCAGTTCAGGGCTTGGGGGTGCTAGATTCCCTTTTTTGTCCCCGTCATTCAAATTTCTAGACACGGCTCTGTTCCTCAAAGCACTGTCATAACAAAACAGCAATTCCATTTCCCCGTTATCCCTGGCTATTATTCTATCCAGCTCTCTGCTTTGTTAATCCTGTTTTTTATTTTCGTTCTTAGCATAAAAACGGGGGGTGAATCTTCAAAATGAAGTTTTATGATGAGTCCAAACAAAGGCATATGTCTGCTTATGATAAAGTCCCAGCAAGGGACTGGAAGTCTCCTTCTGGCTGTTGCATGTGATGTGAAATCCTGTTAATAATCCACGCCACGCTGCCACAGCATTTAGAACAAATATCATCTGCCGTCAACAGATCAAGCGGCCACGAAGTGCTTGGAGTGAGCGCTTATTGCGAAGCATCCGGTTATCTTAATAATCTAGCACAGTATTTAAAATAAATATCAGGGAAACTGACGGGCCAATGAAGTGTCATCTTTCTGTTATTGCTTCTGCAGATGAATAAAATATATCTCCTGACTACTGAATATCGTATTAACAGGCGAGTTCCTTCAAGTATTTACGTTTTAATCATATATTCCGATTTAACTATTTGTGGAACATGACTGGGATTTCCAAATGCCCTAATAGTCACCAGGCGTTCACCGCAAGGAACCTGAGGCAGAATTGTGATTCCGTCTATTTCTGTTATTGAAAGAGCAGCGAGAACCCGCTCTGTGCAGGTGCCGAAAGACAGGCGCAAAGCTGAATTAGAACTCCTTTCAGATCACCTCCGCTGAGACTTGGTTGCAGTTCCCGCATAGAATGAGGGATTTCCAAAATAGGAACATCTGAAAGTTCCTTTTCGGATGTCAATATTTCGAATACCTCTGCATTTTAGAAATTTTTTTTCAGAATGGGTGAGTATGCTGATCGGAAACACCGCCGCTGCTGCTACCGCCGGACCCGCACCATGGGAAAGGTGAGTAACCTCTCCAGGGTTAGGGTCAGGCTGAGGGAGAGGGAGGGTTAGGGTAAGGCTGCAGGGCATGGAGGGTTAGGGTTAGGCTGTGGGGAAGGGAAGGTTAGGGTTAGGTTAATGGAAGGAGGGTTAGGGATAGAATTAGGGGAAGGGTTGGGGTAGTTTTCGGGCTTACCTTTCGGAGCACTGTGTATGTGGGATATGGAGGGTTAGGGTGGTTAGGCTGTGGGACATGGAGGGTTAGGGTTAGGCTGTGGGACATGGAGGGTTAGGGTTCGGCTGCAGGGCATGGAGCGTTAGGGTTAGGCTATGGGACATGGAGGGTTAGGATTAGGCTGTGGGACATGGAGGATTAGGGTTAGGCTGCAGGGCATGGTGGGTTAGGGTTAGGCTGTGGAAGGAGAAGGTTAGGGTTACAGTGCAGGAAAGGGAGGGGTTAAAGTTAGGAAAGGGTTAAGGGTAGGGTTAGGTTAAACACTTACTTTTGGGCG
>WWET01000945.1:406950-429598 GCA_011038615.1 Limnodynastes dumerilii
ATCAATGGATGTGTGTTTATAATCAATGGATGTGTGTTTATAATCAATGGATGTGTGTTTATAAGCAATGGATGTGTGTTTTTAAATGAAGCAAATAAAGGCTCGTTTATTTCATCCTATGCTGATTTTACATTCTGTGCAAAACCTTGGAAAGGGGCCATTATTTGGTTATAGTTTTTGAAGGTTTTAAAAAAAAATTATATACTTTTGTGAACAAACACCATTACATTTACTTATATTTCACTGTATTGATTGTTTGTGTTGCTTATCTTTTTTTATGTTTTATGAAAGTGTATTGTATTATATTTCTAATTTCATGCAGTATGCCTTTATTGTTAAGTATGTCATGATTATTTCTATTTCAAGTGATAGTATTAATGGTTAGATATGTTAATAAGAGTATGTGCTCTTTAAAAAAAACAAAACAACCCTTTCTTTACTTTTCCAAATACTTATCAGTGCATTTAGTTACGTATCTTTAAATCAAAATCAATTTTAGGCACCTAAATGCACGCCCGATTCATAGCTAATAAAGTCTGCGTGTACCTAAGTATAAAAGTTAAACACCTAGGGCTAGATTTACTAAGCTGCGGGAAAAGAAAAGTAGAGATGTTGCTCATGGCAACCAATGAAATTTTAGCTCTTAATTTCCTATTGCATACTAGAAAATGTCAGCTGGAATCTGATTGGTTGCCATGGGCAACATCTCCACTTTCCCAAAGTTTAGTAAATATGGACCCTACTGATTTGAGTTCTAGGGTCTCATTAAGCCTGTCTGCGGTAAGGGTTTATAATTAAAACCTCCAGCTTATCTTTTTCTGACAGAGTTTCTGAACTCTGTTGCCCCCCCCAAGTGTAGGGTAAACAAATTCCAAGCCGAACAATTTTAAACCTTCCGGGTTGCTATAATGATAAAAAGCAAAATGTAGTGAGACAAAGTGTATGTACCCCCTTTTTAATATTGTTACGATGCTCTCTAAATCTCTCTTTTAATTTACGAGAGGTCCTGCCCAAATGTTGCATTGAATTTTAAGTTATATTTGTTCAGATTTAGAAAATTCAAAAATGTGTTGGCTTTAGCTGCAGTGCCCTTCCATACAATAAAAAGATCGTCTATGTACCTTCCATAGCATACCGAGTTTACCCTTAATAGACCAAAATTCTTATTTTCTAGTTGTCTTTTGACCTCTTGGACATAGAACC
Organism: Limnodynastes dumerilii; assembly: GCA_011038615.1. Taxonomy (NCBI): domain Eukaryota; kingdom Metazoa; phylum Chordata; class Amphibia; order Anura; family Limnodynastidae; genus Limnodynastes; species Limnodynastes dumerilii. The sequence continues at coordinate 408,154 of WWET01000945.1, forward strand.
CATTGTCTAAGACCACCATTTCCCCTCCCTTGTCTTCTTGTTAAATAATGATAGTTCTCATAATTAGAGGTTACGCCCAGATTGTGAAAGAGATAAGAACTGCAATATAACTATTGAAGGTAAACTTATAAAAAGTGTTAGATCATGTATGCTGATTCATATATTAATCATCTTGTGGACTTATAAAGAACTGATTATATATCGAATATAGAATAAAAGTTAAATAGTGGTTCTTCTCTGTACTTCTGCAGTAAAAATATATATATATTCTTAAAAATGAGAAAGCAGAGTTTGAACAACAACAACACCTGAATTTCTGAAAGATGGGAGTTTGTTTTGAAACTGAGAACGCTCTGACACGGAATGTTGGTCTCCCTAAAATGGAATTCACTCCCCAATTAAAGAAAGTTGACATCAGAAGACAACTGGAATTCACTCACCAATTAAAGAAAGTTATTGCTTATGAATTGTTGACATTAGTAATGCAAATTATTTTAATGATGATGAAGTAATAAGCACACCCTAGACCTGCCTTTTCTGATAAGTTTATCCAATCAGTATAAGTAATATATGATTTTAATGTATATCTTATAATCACGTGTAAAGACTGTCATTTATGCTTAAAAAAAGTCTACACAATGAGTTTTTGACCAGTTCAGAATATACTCTTGAGTTTAAACAACTGGTGTCTGACTCTTGATTTCTGAACTCTTGGCGGCTGAAACTAAGATATCCTGATCAATAATCGAAGGTATATAGGTATTCAGTCCGAGTACCCTAACATTAGTTTTTTTTAAATAAGTTGGAGGTATTTTAAACAACTTCCATCTCAATATCTTGAGGTTGAGCTATAACATCTTTATAATATCATATGAGTTCCACCCTGTTGAAATAAGTTCTTCCAAGTCACTTAGATATTGGAAGTAATCTAAGGTGCAGCATTTTGATTTAGTTTAGGAATTTCCTATGCCGCAAAAAAGCCTTTTCTACGGAAAGTTCTCACAAATTTATCTGGATCCAAGAATAGATCACAAATATTAAGGTCAATATTGGGTGCAAATTGAACCCTTTCTTTAAAAGGCTCATCTGTGCATGGCTTAGATTTTTCTTAAATAAATTACGTATGTTTGGTGATTGTTCTATTTGGGCTTCACATCTGCTGGCTAGACTGAGTTCTTTCCTGGGACCCCTATGAAAATCCTGTGGTTCATTTGGGTTTGGGTGTTAAGATCTAGCTCCCAAGCTCACAAAATCACTGATTGACCCCCTGGATATCGTGTAACGGATCCAGAATTCCAAAATGTGACCAGTTGCCGCACTCAGGTTTCTGGTACAGATTTGGATCCTCGTAATCCAGACTTCTTTGACAGATACCTTTGCAATGGTAAAACAGAACGACCCTCCATGAGTATGGTGCATGACAGGCGGGAAGAGGTATGATTATTGTTAATGGTTAAGCCCTTATGTACATTTCTCAGTTAACTTTTAAGTTAGGATCCTGGGTATGGAAGTCTGTACCTTTCAAATTTTAGAATCGCACAGTGTTCCACTAACAAAAATCTGCAGTCACTACGGTTGAAGTTCCAACAGCAGTGGCATTCTCTAGAAGGACTTAACAAATTGGCAACAAGTTTTGAAGGGTACATGAAATACTTAGAACTTTCTTTTATCAATCACTTCATTTATCGTACTGTATACTGTATGAAACCGGCCAGGTACATGATAAACTAACATTTCCAAGAATTAGAGATTGTGTTTGTTTTCTGAACTATCATTTAATGCTAGATTACTTAGAGAATACTTTTATTTAACCTTAGAATATCAGGTCTTTATAAACAACATTTATACAATCATTCTTTTGCCGTGTGTGTTGGCTTCAAGAATGTATATTGCTTTTAGCCAAAAAATAACCTTGGACTGAAGTAGTTATTCATTGCCTTAAGAAAACTATATTATTATTGTTGTTTTTTTAGGGCAGAGATTAAATAGACTTTTATAGATCCCTTCCGCAGTGAAAATTTCAGTCGCCATTTACTTACCTTATACATCCAGGTTCATTCTAGACAACCAACAATCAACCTACAAGTATGAACTCAAAGCATAGAAAGATATTAAAGCAACAGATTAAAGACAGACAGGTCTTCTGCCAGAATTTGTGGGGCCCATGACTTGGGTCGTGGTACTCCACCTCCAAGGGACGTCACACGCTGTAATGTCACATATAGGTGGAGCATCGCAGACCTGCTGGAACGATTCACAGCAGACCAATGTACAGGAAAGGCTTGTTTTTAAGAAGACCTCCCTGGGCAACGGCCCGCAAATGTGCAGTCTGGTACAACTCTCCAACAGCAGGTATTGGTGGTATAAGACTGGTGAAGTGACTCACCTACCTCCAATACCTGTTTCTGGAGAGCTAAGTATTAGTAGGCCTCCACCCTTCACCACACTCTAGTCCTGGTAGTCCAACCCTGAGGGTGGCCCTGAAACCAGGCACATATGGAAGAGAAATAGAGTGGGTCCTTTAGAGTTGTGAATAACCTAGCCACAATCAGCACAATCACATCAGAGCTGATATCTTGTGAAATTAAACTCTTGATCCTGCATGAAAATCGCAACTGCTCTGAGCCCCCAGTTATTTTTTGCTTACATTTTGAGTTTTGAACCAGATTCTTTGTTCAGATTTCCTGCTTGGCACCAACGCATTTCAACTGAAATGTGTCCACATTTGCATCCATGCTACCTGATAGAAACGCATTTCACCCTATTCAGACATAAGTTCAATGGGCCTGATCCAGACCTCCATCGCCCGGCGTTAATACGCCTGGCATAAGCGTAACAAAAAAAAGACGATCTGTGCATGCGCCATGTTGCCCGGCGTAGCGATGGAAAGGCCCGATCTTGGATCGGGCTTCCGTAAAAGTAGTAACTATGGAGGGGGCGTTCCCCTCCGTTACTATGCTGCAGTTAGTGCAGATAGGCGGGGGGAGGGAGGGTAATGAGGCTGGGAGGGCGGCAATAGCGTACTAACGCCGCTGTACCAGCGTATTAACAATAGCTTACGCCGGCTGAATTTGGGGTAGCCTTTAGCCGGCGTAAGTGAGTGTTAATACTCTGGGGCAAGGGGGAGTGTCGGTGGAGTGCTACGATGGTGCGCTGAGCGTTAGACCGCTCAGTGTACCATCGTAGTTCTGGATCAGGCCCAATGACTCTTGGTATTACAGTGTTCAGTATAGACATGCTGATGCTCAACATAGCGATCTAGTAGGAAACATTGAGGTGGGGTATGGCTGTTGGGTGTCTATGGGTGTGAAGGTAGGGGTTAACGGAGTGATCACATGGATGCGTATATATCGCGGCCCTCAATCTGTTATCTGCAGATCCATTTATATATTAATCAGCACTAAACATTCAGTCCAAGCTCACAAATAAAAAAAACTTTTTAAGTGAAAACAGGAAAGTTGCTACATTAGGATGGGGTGCTTCTCTATCTGAGAGTGAACAACTAATGATGTCACAGCAGCTTAACTGACCATGAGGAAAATTTCCCCTTCTACATGTCGTTACCCATCTTTGGTCCGAAAATGTTTTTTTTTTTTAGAATGGAGCAAGCCAAAAGCTCACTTTTGTATGTCTCTATTTCGAATAACAGACATTTTCTAATTTCTTTTTTTAAATGGGTAAGTATGGCGATCGGCATAATCACCCATTCCTTTTATTAGAAGCCGCTGCCTGCCGGGCCCGTCACAGTTGCCGCCCACCGCAGACCCCACTGGAAAGGTGAGTAACCACTCTGGGGACTTTTAGTTTTAGGGTTATCCTCTGGGAAAGGGAGGGTTAGGTTCTGTGGAAGGGAGGGTTAGGTTTGGGGTTATAGAAAGGGATGGTTATGGTTAGGATCAGCCTGCAGTTAATGGGAGACTTAGGGTCAGGCTGCGGGGAGGTGAGTCTTATGTTTAGACTATGAGAAAGGGAGTCTTAGGGTCAGGCTGCATTGACAGGAGTCTTAGGGTAAAGCTACTTACCCTAGGGGAGTCTTAGGGTTAGGCTGTGGGGAAGGGAGTCTTAGGGTTAGGCTGTGGGGAAGAGAGGGTTAGAATTAGGGTCATGGAAGGGGAAAGTTAGGGTAAGGATTAGGGAAAGGGTTTGGGTTAGATTTCTACTTACCTTTCGGAGCTCCATCTTCAGTGCTTCAGGGATCGATTGCTTTGCCTCTTCGAGGCAAAAGCAATCAATTTCCCAGTCAGTTCCGAACTTTCAAACTAGGACCATTCTCTGCAGACACTAACACCCCTAAACACATATCAGTTTTCATTAGTTCACTATCCCAAACATACAAACAATGCCCTCAGTCATTTGAAGAAGGGTTGGGCTATAATTAGTCTTTGATACATATTTATAATAATTAAATTTGGGGGCTCTTATTTTAATATTTATCCTTTGAAACCCAAAATCTCAAAGTGGTTAACCTTACAAATCACTCACTACAAGAAATTCATTTAATATTCATTTAAAAAAGGTTTTAATTATCTTTATGCAAATGAGATGAAATCGTTTTTTCATTATATCTTTACCAGTGGATACAGTAACATTTGTTCAATGTGGAAACGCTACCAGGTGTGAATCAATCACAAGACTTTTAGAAGTCTATTCAAGGTTCCTATAAAAAATACTTTCTTTTCCATCTGCTCATCTTATGTAATGTGTTGCAGAGGATCTTTATTATCTTTCCTGTAAAAAAATAATATATATCTATATATATGACAACGCTTGTGAATAAGTCTCACCAAGTTGTGTTAAGTTTTGTCTTAATTTATTGGCTGTGAAAATAGATTGAGCCATCACATACAATCTCCCTTCTTTTCACTTCTCTGTCTGTCACCTGCATAACAGCTTACTTGTTGATATTTTATTTTTCAAGAGGACAAATGTTTTACTGTGTATATCTTGTCACATTGTCAAAGACCGACAAGCTGCGGAGAAAATGTATTAATGATTATGGAGAGACTTTTTATCTCCTATCTCTGCTGAGCACTAAGTTGAAACAGAAGCAAAATACTTTTTTGTGTTAAGAAAGAAACAGGAATGTTGTCTGTTTATGATTAGAAAAAAATAACAATTATGTGATACAATTATTGATCTATAAAACTTTTGGCCCGGTGATTGACCACTAGCTCTTCAAATAGAATAGAACTGCTATACCCTACATAATTCCCTTTAAAAATCACAATAAAGGAAAACTCCAAGTGTCTTGGACATTAGTAGTTCATCATCCCGAGGTGGCTAACCCTCCCTTTCCCGCAGTCTGAACCTAACCTTTCCCTTCTAAGCTGAATCCCCTCCCTGCAGCCTAACCCTAACACTTCCTTCCCTGCTGCCTAACCCTAAGACTCCCTTCCCTGCTGCCTAACCCTAAGACTCCCTTCCCCGCAGCCTAACCCTAAGACTCCACTTCTACGCTGGATCCCCTCCCCGCAGCCTAACCCTAAGACTAACCTGCGAAGCTATATTTCCTCCCTGCAGCCTAACCCTAAGACTCCCCTGCTAACTTATATTCCCTCACCACAGCCTAACCCAAAGACTCCCCTTCTACACTAACCTGTACTGTTGGGTTTTGCAGTGAGTGCGGTGGTGGGTCTTCTGTCGGGTGCTGTGCCAAGTGTTTGAGAGCTAATGAATGGGTAAGTTGATGAATAATACATTTGGCATACTAACCCATGCAGATTTTTGAAATAGAGACAATGACAATTAGCTGTCGGTTAAATGTATTACTCATATCTGAATTTCATAGGGAAACCAGCAAAATGCTTAGCTGTTGTTCAGATCAAGCACAAGAAATAAGATCTCATGAAATTTGACTGTTGGGATTTTGAGAGTATCAGAAATGTTCAAACTCTTAGGATTTTCACACACACAAAAATCCAGTTCATGATTGGGTTTAGCAAACATCTAAAATAGTATTCTATATAGCAAAAATCTAAAATAGTAGTAGTAGTAATAATACTAATAATAATAATAATAATAAACAATGGATCTGTGTCCGTACAAATGCCTCTATTATAGGACCTGCCATGTGGAAGGCAAAGTTTGCCCCGTCGGATGGATCTCCATGAGGGCGGAACAGAGTTCTGTCAACATGGAGATCCATTGTGTAACATCTGATGCACACATTTCGCAAATGTTACCTACAAGAAGACATACTCAAGCGGTATTAATTGTTAATCCAGCTCTATATGCAGAGGACTGGATTATACATAAAGGGGCTGATTCAGAGATACGATTTTCACGCAACTTAGGTGCGTATATTTAGGATCTTAAAAAATTTGCATAACTGCGCATGCGTAGTAATAGTGCAACGCCGTCTACGTAGAGGTTAGGAGCGTAAATTCGCTAAGAGCGTAACTTTGAATCGATCGCAAGCACTTAAGATCTTAAGTGCTGCGAAAGTTTAAGATCTGAAGGATTTGCATGGAAATGGGCGGGGGGAGGCAGGGAAATGAGGGAAAGTGGGCGCGGGCAGACACTTAGGATCGCAAATAAACGCTACTACTTCCTTTAAGATCTCAAATGACAGCGTAGAGTTAGGGTTAGTCAATGGTGGTCTAACTTTAAGATCCACCGCTGTTTGCAAGGGGAGTGACTCTTTATGCAGTGGGCTGTAACCTGCTAAGATCTTAACTAAGGTGCGTATATTTGCGATCTTTTCACAATCGCATCTCTGAAAGGCTCTAACTGTATGATTAGCATGGCTATGCTCATCTACCATACATACCTTGTACACACATAGTGCCTGATTCACACTTAAGAACGCAATAGGTTTTAAAATATACGCAACTAGTAGCATGACATCTTCCTCGGCACGCACTCGGTTTTCAGGTTCTTCAGAGACTTACGAGTGCCTTAGGGCTCCCTTAACTGTAGGTTTGCATTTGTGTGCATATGGCGTCTAATTATGAACGTGTCTGCATAACCACTCCTCCTTTTGGTCTTTTATATAAGTCCTTCCACCCAATCTTCTTATCTGCTGAGTTCATTATTCCCGGAATGCCCCTTCCTGCGTAAGTTACAACAAACTTAGCGACTTTAGGTGCGTGATGTTGAATCACGGTATTTGCATTCCTAAATCCGATGTAAATAGCATATAAAAGTTACTAAGCATGCGCAACATATACCTTTTTAAAAATACGCACCTAAAACCACACAGATTCTTAAGTGTGAATCAGGTCCATGGTGAGTGGGCCCTCTTAGCAAATAGATAGTGAATTCCGCACAGTACGCAGCAACGGACGGCTGCATTCCAATGCAGAATTCATTGTCCTGCACATGCTCAGTACAAACTTACATATATAGGGCCTGATCCAAAACTACGCCGATGCGCTGTGCTTACTAAAGGCGTGCACTCTCCCTGACACTCCCCCTGTGCGGGCGTATTTTCCCTTGCTTACGCCGGCTGAAGCCTACCCTAACTTCAGCCAGCCTAAGCAAGGGAAAATACGCTCACACAGGAGCATTGGCACGCTAAACCCTCCCTCCCTCATTAAACTAACTCCCCCCGGCCACCCTCACTAACCTTAACGTAGTAACGCTGGGGGACGCCCTCCTCCAGCATCACTACGCTGTTCCTACGGACGCCTGATCATTGATCGTTGATCAGGCGTTGCCATAGCTACGATCTTACACTTACGCCCGCCGTAGCTAGTTCGGCAGGCATAGTTCTGGATCAAGCCCATAGTGTACATATTAACTAAAGATCTGTCCCAATGATAGTAATGGAACGCATGAAGACCTCCAGTGGCAGCGGAGAAGCATGGAGAAACCGCTCCCCTTGTATAGTAGTTATGCATGGCAGACCCTACCTTGACCAGTACAAACAAAGAGGAACCATTTCATTTTCTGTCCCGACCCATCACAGTGCCCAAATGAGAAATCTTAGCTTGTAATGGGATTACCATCCTATTATAAACAAAAAACCAAATACTCCGACCCATCACCGATCAGGAATGTCCACTTTGATTTTTTCAGTATACGGTTCAATAATAATATAAAAAAAAGAAAATTAAACAGTAATTTCTGTAATAAAGTTTTCCTCACTTTTATAATCCCACCACACTAAGAAATGACATTTTATTCCATCAGATGTGTCTTAACAGATGAAACAGGTAGGGGAAATGGCTTTATAAAGTGATGAATATTCCCCAGTCATTTTAATTCCCAGATAAGGGAGGATTTGAATTGTCATGTCAAGCAGAAGTTCAGTTGGATCAGTTCAACATTAAATTCTGGTAAAATAACGCTAGTCTTATTTTTCTTATTATGCTGTTTCTAATATTTTTTCCATTTCTGGCCAATATATTATCGTGTTGTACACAAAAAGGGCTGGATCCAGACTTACGATGTATCACAATCTAACCATTATTTACCTTTTCCTGCACTACAGTTGCCAGCTCCGATCCTCTGAATACTTCTTGGTCCCATTTCTTATGTCATTCCTTCTCTATTTAAACCCACTTCACATGTCTTACCGTGTCAGAGCAACAGGTATCTTCCTTGGCTCTTTGGATCTCATACTACCACTGCAACCAGGTTTCCCTGCCTTCTGGTTCCTGTGTTCATGGTCTACTGTCTGGTTACTCAATAATCAGTTATATAGTCAGTGAGGTGAATTTCTGTTTCCTCTTATTTGTTTCACAAGCAACTTTCAAAGGATAGTGCAGTAAACAAATGTAATAAATTGTCCAAAATAAAGCCAAAAGAGTGATCTAGCTCTAAGTTCAAATATACAACCAGAGTGTGATAGAAACATTTCACCTATATTGGTATTCAAAGAGTCAATGAGAAAAGTTTCTCTTTCCTCTTATTCAGGGTTGCCGACTTTTTAAAGCTTCCCTCCCTCCATAGATTTCAGCAAGGGGTGGGGCTTAATGAAGCAATTTATGCAAATTGTGTCATTAAACCCCATCCCGTAAATCACTCCTGTAATCTCTAGTGTTCCAGGGGTGGGTGGGGCTTATTGACATCATCAAGTCACGCCCATTCTTAGTAACTCTAGGGATTACAAGAGGTATTGGTAGCTGGTCGGGATTTGTGGGAGCTTTGCCGGCCTCCCAGGATGCAGAGAGACCTGCCCAAATTTCGGGAGTCTTCCGGATATTCCAGGGAGAGTCGGAAACCCTGCTTTTATTAAAGGACTCACTGTAAAGATCATAGCCCCCAATTCTTCTGCTCTCCGTTTAGAGGGATTAATATATCTGATCATTCCATTCTCTGTTCTGGAGTTGTGCAAAAAAAAGTCACCAGGATCAAGAGAATGAAACGTTTTCTTGGTGTCGTGTCACAGTGTGCTGTGTAGCTGTCAGTCATGACTGAGGTTTCTTGGGATTTGTATCTGTGGGACCTTGATTTAGAGTATCAGAGTAGGGCTCTCTCTTGGATGCAAATAACACTTTTATAGTGTATATTCGGCAATTAGTCAGGCAATGGCATAAGGCGACATCACATCTGATAATCTGTCCCCTGGTGCGATCCGTACTTCCCTTGTGATGCCACTACTTGCCACTTAGATACGTAGTTTTGCGGATGTACCTGTACTTATTTCATACTTAAGTCTGAATCAGGCCCTATTTGTTGTGCTGGCAATGGATATAGACAAACCTTGTTCGTAGCCCTACCATACATCCAGTTTTGTGGATAGTGCCTATTGATAAGTTAGCTGATGTATAGGATCATCACATTGTGCAATAGATGTGATTGTGTGTCCTAAATATTCCTCTCTCTATAACAATTGATAGAACTGTCACAATGGGAACTATTATGTTGGCGATACATGTTTCCCTCCCTACAATGTTCTGTTATTGAAGGTCACAGTATAGAGCTAGCTGAAGACTTTTGTGGAAATCTCAATGAGCTGTTGCAATTATTCGACCTTCTAATATGGAACTTTTACATATGATTGTTACAAAATGTTTAACTTATCACATTGAAATAATGAGAAAAGCAGTAAAGATGAGGTTATAAACGGAGGAAGAGAGGAACTGCTAGGCACATTTTAACCTCGTGTCTGTATTAATGTAAGGAAATTCAAGCTTTATTTGTGCATAGATCATATGCGAAGATAAATGCCCATCTTTAGAAATAAGTTCTTCTCAAAAACTTTGGACCGTATTCACAGTTAAGAAGGGAGATAAGAACGAACGAACAGATTTGCAATTGTACGCAAGGCAACTCTCTTGACACGCCCTTGTTTTTGTTGTTCTTAACTGACTTAAGAAGGCCGAAGGCTGCCTTATCTTTCTGTGCGTAGGTCTCTTCTTAAATTGCTAAATTACGCACAAACTTAGCAAACCGCACCCTGTCTGCCCCATTTAAATGCCCCCACCCACCCACTTTTCTTATCTTCCTTCTTAACTTGGCCTGGCCACGGCCCTTCTTACTTTTCTCGTTATGAACAACTCAGTAAATTGCTCTTAAGGGATCTCTATTCTTAAATCCTACAGTGTTACGTAGATTGCGTAAATAAGGTTACATACTACGCATGCGCAGTTTAAATGTTCTTTAAAATACACACCGAAATAGCAGCGGCTTCTTACCTATTTCACTGCCACCATACACATAACTCTCCACCTTCATCGTAAAACAATGTAACATACCCTCTTTCTTTCAGTCCAGCTGAACTTTTTTTTGTTATGAAAGTAATGGCATACCTAATGAGCGGAGCGGCAATGTTTAGATCTTTATTAAACTGGGAACACACTACGGCTTTTTCACACAATTATTATTTACGATAACTGAATCAATATCATGTTAGTATGTCATTTGCAGCAACGGTCTTGCTTTACCTTGTCAAAGTACATTGAATCTTTTTATTGGATCTTGTAACCCTCCTCATTTTAATAATCAAACAAAACGATTTCGGAAAAACAGATAAATAAAAATGTAAAAATTCCGGTAAGTCGTGGGCAGAATGTTGGCTCCGTGAGTAGTACTTTTGCCTCACAGCACTGAGGTCATAAGTTCGATTAAAGGGCAAGGCCTTATCTGTGTGGAGTTTGCATGTTCTCCCTGTATCTGCATGGGTTTCCTCTGGGTGCTCCGGTTTCCTCCCACATTCCAAATAACATGCTAGTAGGTTTTTTGGTTGCTAACCAAATTAGCCCTAGTGTATGGGTGTGGTAGAGTAAGAGTATAAAGTGTTCTGTGTATAATAAATGGGGGGGTTTGGATTCTGGGGAAGTTTGAGGCAGGGTGGTTGGAAAGGACAGACAAGATGAGCGAAGTGGTTCTTATCTGCCGTCACATTCTATGATTCTATAATATACATAAATTGGGAATTTCAGTTGCTTATTAGATCCTTTCATCCTGTAAGATTAATGTAGGGGGTACCCAGATTTATAGGCTTATACTTTAGACCCTAAAAATGAATATTTGACATGGAAAAAATTTCAACTTGATTTAGGTCAACACAGGACTGACCTGTAAAGAAAGGGGATTGTTGAAGTGTGATAAGTTGTCAGTATAATTAGCCTTATCCAGTTTTTTTTCTAATTCTTTCAAATGTACTTTGAAACCCTCTGTGTAAAAGGGTTTGAGGAGACGTTGTGTTGAATAAAAACTCATTTCAATGCAAAGAGTAACCTCTATCTTCAAAAGTTTGCTAGTTTCTTCTTATCTTTGCTGTCTGATAGACTGTTTTAATAATTAATCAGCATGTCACACTTCTAGAAAATTATGAGTTTCTTTAGTTAATAAATTCATTTCATGTCCTTGTTAGATATATTTGCATATAACACACATCGGTTCTATATGAAAGACTGATGTGTACATATTCCCAAATAGTTTATTTTGTCAAAATTTTATGCTATTATTTTAACTTTTATTTATCTCAACAGGGGCTAAAATAATTATCACTTAAATTTTTTTTTCTAGGGTTTATTTTTTTATTTTAAAAAGAACCTGTTATTAAAAACTTATTTCAAAGTTGTCTAAAGTCTGTTACCATTGCGTTTCCTGCCATTGATTCTTATTCTGTACACACATTAAATAACTTTATATAAGTTTTTATCTCCACCTTTTTCTGACTTTAATGCAATTAATACTTTTCTGTAGGGGGGCAGAGAAAGGTGTGGTTTGCTGCCTAGAAGGGCTTGTTTCCAATGCAGAGTGACTATGGGGATGTCATCACAAGACATCCCCATGAAGACTTCTTCCTCACAGTGGTCGGCCATGTTCCAAAAAATGTCAAATGTGAAAATTAATTTATTCTTCCCCTTACCCCAACCCTAATTTTTCTTTTGAAGTAGCCTAACCTTAACTCTCTCTGTCACGCAGCCGAGCCCTAACCCTTCATGCACTACAGGCTAATCCTAAGCATCCATGCCTCACTGCCTAACACTAATCTTACTCTTAAACCCTAACTCTAACCGTATACCTGCCACAGTCTAACCGTATAGTAGCTGCAACCATTGCAGCCTGCAGCTATTGGGAACATGGAAGAGAATATCATACAAAACCTTATTCTTGGGAAATATAATTAATATTTCAGAATTCCTGAACTTATCTCAAAATCAGTCAGATTATCAAGTAACCTGAACATGTAATTTGTCAGATTTATTCACCAAATTCTTAAGTAATCCTTCATATCACAACCAATAGACACTTATAGAGATGTTTGATGTACAATATTGCCACATCATTTAGGTTTGTAAAGGTGTATTTGATATTTTAATTATGTTTACAAATCCTGACTTGAGTAATTATTCTTTAATATCAAATATCTTTGCTTATGTATGTGTTGTATTCTATACAGCATGTTAACATGTCTTTAATAAATTATAAATATATTAATTTGAAGGCTAAAGCTGACGCATTACACGATAAACTAATTAATTTACTGACTGGTTATGAGAGAGAGACAGAAGTTAAGTAATAATAATTTTATTATTGTAATGTTTTGTATGTTAACATTCTCTGATTGACGCTCATTCTTAGTCTATTCTAATCTACTTATAAAGGAGGATTTGTATTATTGTCAAGGATGAATAGTTTTGTGGTTAATGAATATAATAGTACAGTAAGTTAATTACTCGCATTTTCATCACAGTTCATTAGGTAAGGTTTAGAAAATGACCGTATTTTTTTAAATTACAGTTTGGTTTACTGTAACGAGAACCAATCATACTTCAGACGTGCAGGTACACACGATGGCCTATCGTATCTCTGCGTGATATTGAACTGCCCATGCTCAGAAAGCATGTGTACGCAATCACGCCGGATGCAGACTCAAACGCATATCAATGTGCGACCGCTTGTGTTCAAAGGGGCATTTCAGGGGAAGGGAGGTGGTGGAGGGGCACCAATGAACAATATGGGTTTGCCCAAGCCAGTGGGTGTGGGTCCCCGTTGAGAGCGGACCTATTTAGGCCATTCTCTCCAAGCCGAACACGGTGCTCCGAAAGATAAGTGAGGATTCTATCCCCAACCCTCTCCTTAATACTTACCCTAACCCTCCCCTTCTATTACCCTAACCCTCCCTTCCCCACAGCCTGACCCTAACCCTCCCTTCACCGCAGTCTGACCCTAACCCTCCCCTTCCATTACCCTAACCCTGACCATCCCTTCTCCGCAGCCTGACCCTAACCCTCCCCTTCTTTTACCCTAACTATCACTTCTCTCGCAGCCTGACCCTAACCCTCCCTTCACCATAGCCTGACCCTAACCCTTCCCTTCTATTACCCTAACCCTGACCATCCCTTCTCCACAGCCTGGCCCTAGCCCTCCCTTCACCGCAGTATGACCCTAACCCTGACCATCCCTTCTCCGCAGCCTGACCCTAACCCTCCCTTCACCGCAGTCTGACCCTAAGTATCCCTTCCTTGCAGCCTGATTCTAACCCTAATAATCCCCTTCCATGGTCCTAACCCTGAACCCTCCCTTTCCCAGAGCCTAGCCCTAACCCTTCCTTTCCCAGAGCCAAACCCTAACCCTGCCCCTAAGCCTAAAAATCCCTGGAGGTTACTCCCCTCTCCGGTGGTCCAGAAGCAGCACTTCTTAAAATATATAGGTGAGTATCCGATCGCATTCTCACCCATTCAAGAAAAAAAAATCTAAAATGGCTGCCATTCGAAATAGAGACAGCCAAAAAGGGACTTTAGGCTGTCTCTACTTCTCATTGACAGCCATCGGTGCAGGGACTCCCACCAAAGCAAATGCACCTGTCCCAGACGTAAAAAAAAAGGACTGTTTACATCAAAACCCTTGCACCAGGATCAGGATCAGGTCCAGGGTTAGGGATAGGGTCAGGATCATTGTAACAAACATGTTATGTATTCGTTAAGATGGGTGTCACCGTAGCGACTCTGCCTGATAGAAAACTGCGGACCAGTGAACACGGCTGACATTTTAGTGGCCGCATTTTTACTGTCCCCATCCCTGACACCTTTTTCAAAATAATGGGGTAGATCCAGAACTACGTGTGCAATACATTTCCACGCGTAACATATTTTCGCACGCGTATGTTCTATACACTCCCCTAGGCACACCCCTTGAATGTACGTATTTCGCTTCCCAAACCCTACCTTAACTTTTTTACGCGTAACAGCGTACGTCCGCTAATGGACGTATAGACTACGTGAACGTACGCCGCTTAGCACGCCCATACTGTACACTTTACATACAAATCTCCACCTACTTCACGTAAATCGAACGTATTGTTGACTCACGTAAAATTGGCACGCCCACACATAAGTATTTATGTGACAAATACGTGAATGGCCCATACGTTTTACAATTACGCTACGCTAATGAGCGTATTTTCTATGGTGCGCATGCGCAGTACTTAGAAATGGTGCGCATGCGCAGTACTTAGAAATAGGCGATTTTACGTCTCCGCCACGCGTATATTTGCTCCAATGCGTTGTTCTGGATCAGGCCCAATATCTTTATTCACCAAATTTCCACATTGAAGACAGCATTAATTCTCCTTGATTCTTAGCACACAAATCCAAGCCTTCGTTAGAAGCCCCAAACATACCCGCTTAGACTTCAGTCTTCTCTCTACGTTGCGGACTTGCTAGCACAAAATGGCCCTTTTATAAGTAGAGATAGCCGAAAGCTAATTTTCAGCTGTCTCTATTTTGAAAAGGCAGCCATTTTTATTTATTTTATAGAATGGGCACGTTTTTGCCGATCCGCATACTTACCCATTCTTTTTTTTGGAAGCAGCCGTAGTCCCATCACACCGCAGACACGCTGCACAGACTGACTGGAGAGGTGAGTAACACTCTCCGAGGAGTTTTAGGGTTAGGCTGTAGGGAAGGGAGGGTAAAGGGTTAAAGTAATGGAAGGGGAGGAAGGGAGTCTTAGGGTTAGGCTGCAGGTAGGAGAGTCATAGGGTTAGGCTGCGGGGAGGTGACACATAGGGTCAGGCTGTGGGGATGGGAGTCTTAGTGTCAGGCTGCGGGGAGGTGACTCTTAGGGTCAGGCTGTAGAGAAAGAGGATTAAGGTTAGGGTAATGGAAGAGGAGACTTAGGGTTAAGGTAGGGGAAGGAGGGGCCTGAAAAGGGTAAATAAATAATTACCATTTAGTGTGTAGTCTTCATTCCCTGGAATATCGATGAATTCTTCTTCACAAGGCAAAAGCAATCGATATGCAAACATCTTCTGAATAGAGTGGTATGAAACGGCTCTTCGAAAAAGTACCAGAGACCCACAGCCATTTCCTGCAGCCCCTATCAATTTATTTCTGTGAGTTCTGTAAAGTTGTTTTTATTCTGAACTTTTTCCTGGGTGCAGCCAGGTTTCCTTTGTTCCGTAGCTCTGTTAGGTTTGAATGATCACATTACATGACAATATAAGTAAATGTTCCCACTTGAGAGAGAGCTCTGTATTACTCAGACGTGAGGCAGTCAGCTTCAGGGAAATCAGCAAACCTTTTCGGAATTCTTTTGACATTTTAAAACACTCAGAACTAAGTAGTCAGAATTACCCGGGCTCTTATAGAATGTCTGGATTGTTGAACTATCAGAAGCATCATCTGTTTTCAAAAAGTAGTCATTATTGGAGATGTCACATTGTCTTTACACTATTTCCCATTCTGACGGGAGACATTTTGAAAGGAGCGACAGCGTTCAACGCCAAAGTGCAAAGACTGGATTTTATTCAGAGGTAAAGCATTCCCATAATGGCAACGGAGAGCCGTGAATCAGTGCCTATAATGCGGTAGCCGTATTCACAGATCCGTTTTCACGTGAAGTTGCGTGCGTATTTTTAGGCACGGTTTAACTGCGTATGCGTAGTAACTTTATTTAAGCAAGTAACGTAGAATATACGTAAGTTCTTTAGGCACGGACATGTGAATCGCACTTGGGGACATACGTACGGAGGGGCGGGGTTTAAATACGTACTTGGAAATTTCCATGAAAGTGGGTGGGGGGAGGCGTTTAAGTGAACACTTGAGGGCACGGTTATAAAGAATCGCACGGACGGAAGACATAAACGCACGTAAAGACACACGTAACGATCAGAGTGGTCTATGGAGGTGTAAGTCTACGATTGCACGACCGGGAGAGGGGGTTGTCATGGGTGTTGGCGGGTGTTGGCTTGCTGTGTGCGTGCGTATAATTGCGTACTTTTAAATAACGGATCTGTGAATACGGCCCTGAGTGCCAGCTCCTATGCACAGTTGAATGCTATTAAAGCAGCCATCCTGTCTGAATTCATTTTCTCCTTTGAAAAAGCAACAAAAGTTAGATTTAGGCATTTTCCCTCATTATTACTTACATTTTATTTATTTATTAAGAGGTTTTTATATACCGCCAGCAGATTACGTAGCGCTTTAATCTACGTTTCGATACGTAAATTGCATATATATACGAAACGATACGCAGATTACGTACAATAGCTACTACGCATGCGCAGTAGCTACTGTTTATTGAACTACGTCCGTCTATGGAAGACAGACGTAGTTCTGGATCCGGCCCATTATAATAAGACCGGGAGGTTACAGACAGACTGGGCTCACAAACTTACACTCTATAGGATATTGGGATTTAATACATAAGGGCTAGTGCTCGATATCACACAAGAGATCAGTCTGCTTGCATGGTAACAGTGCTCAGTGCTGTGTATGATCAGTCACACAGCAGTGTTACTACCAGGACTGAGGGGATATTACTATGGAGAGAGACAGGGTGTATGGTAACAGTGCTCAGTGCTGTGTATGATCGGTCACACAGCAGTGTCACTACCAGGACTGAGGAGATATTACTATGGAGAGAGACAGGGAGTATGGTAACAGTGCTCAGTGCTGTGTATGATCAGTCACACAGCAGTGTCACTACCAGGACTGAGGAGATATTACTATGGAGAGAGACAGGGTATATGGTAACAGTGCTCAGTGCTGTGTATGATCAGTCACACAGCAGTGTTACTACCAGGACTGAGGGGATATTACTATGGAGAGAGACAGGGTGTATGGTAGCAGTGCTCAGTGCTGTGTATGATCAGTCACACAGCAGTGTCACTACCAGGACTGAGGGGATATTACTATGGAGAGAGACAGGGTGTATGGTAACAGTGCTCAGTGCTCTGTATGATCGGTTACACAGCAGTGTTTGTAGAAATAATTATATATAAATATATAGTTCTATAATATATACAATTTTATATCCTGCCATCTTCACTATTAATATTTAAAATGGACAGAGAGACACAATCAGACACAGACTCACAGGTTATCATCAGAAGGCAGAGATGACACAAGGAGAATGGGCCTGATCCAGAACTACGCCGATGTGCTGTGCTTACTAAAGCACAGCGTTTCGGCGTTCACTCTCCCAGACACTTCTCCTGTGCGGGCATATTTTCCCTCGCTTACACCGGCTGAAGGCTACCCTAACTTCAGCTGGCCTAAGTAAGTGAAAATACGCTCGCACAGGAGCGTTGGTACGCTAAGCCCTCCCTCCCTCATTAAACTAGCTCCCCCGCCTACCTTCACTAACCTTAACGTAGTAACGCTGGGGGACGCCCCCTCCAGCGTCACTACGCTGCTCCTACGGACGACCGATCGTTGATCGGGTGTTGCCGTAGCTACGCCGGGCAACATGCGCAGATCGGCTTTTCAGCCGATCTTACGCTTCTGGATCAGACCCAATGTCTCCAGGGATATTCTAAAGTCTCTCTTCTCCCAATTGCTCGTGTCAACTGACTGTGGTTGCCATGGTAATCCAGAATCAAATGTCATTATTAAAAGTCGGAAGAGGACAGATGTAAATACATCCATGATTCTAAGTAACTTGATTTCAATTAAAAACACACTTTATTTTGTCATGGGATTGCTTTTAGGGGCAAAATTATAGTTTGTCATTAAATATTGATGTGATTGTCAGAACGATCAGCCGAATACCAACAAGGATACAGCTGTATGACGTCTAAGGATTAAGATAAGGGTTGGGGTTACTTCATTGATCACCATTCGCCGCTGCATCTCCTTTCTTCCGTGTATCGACTGCTTCTCCTGCTTCTCCTTTGTGAGGCAGAAGCAATTGATTTCCCAGCCAATAGCGCTTCTTTCACGCCGATGGGCCCACTCACCCCTCCCCCCAATACTACATGGCCCCTCCCACCCATGCATACTCCAGCCCCACCTCCTTGCTATACGGCTCGTGCCTTTTACATTCCATCCCTGTCAGGAGCCTATAGTCATATGAAGGCGGTCATTCATTAATCCTGGAAGTCTTGAACCGCCGATGATATTACTATTGACTCCTAGGTGTTTACATGATGCTTTGCTGCTGATTATGGACCAGTTGATGACTGTTGGGTTTGCAAGCAGTCATCTCCTTGTCCTCCCTTGTACCATGTAATCACTCCGAAGCAGCAAGAGCAGACCCACAACTGATAAATGACTCTTGGGATATTCTCTGTTTCATCATTAATCATTTTAAAAAATACAGGTAGCGCCAACAATTTATAAGAGCAGTGTAAAGTAATCACCTCTGTATTTAATAAAACCCTTATGATCCCCCCTCTCCGTGTGAGACCCGCAATTTAAATGTTTCCGTAAAGAGAAAAACAAGGCTGGCTGTTTACTCGTTATTGTACCGTGAAGTGTTATCGCCTGACCTCTAGCTCTGAGAAAGGTAGAGACAGGAAAAAAATGTTCCCCTATTAAACTGGAAAGGAATAACCTTTAAGTTTTATGTAGTCAGGTTTAACCATTAACATTTTCTTTCTTTTCCAAAGGAGAAATAAGAAATCGGCAAAATACAGCTCTGAGAATTCATTGTGGGCAGCGCAGATTATTTACAAGGTGCATAAAATCTTTATTTATGAACAGGTTTTTTATAAAGCGCTATCAGATAACGTAGCGCTTTTACAGAGAATATTTCACATTAGCCCCTGCCCCAATGGAGCTATATACTAAGTTCCCTAACACAGACACACACACACTATGGTTATTTTATTCCGGAGCCAATTAATCTACCAGTATGTTTATTGGAGTGTGGAAGGAAACTGGAGCACACGGAGGAAACCCACACAGACACAGGGAGAACATACACACTCCACGCAGATAAGGCCTAGTCTGGGAATTAAACTTATGACCTCAGTGCTGCGCTGCCCCACTGAGGCACTGTGCACCCCTAAATTGCTTGTGCATTCTAGGCATGCACAATGCAAAATGAATCAATTGGGCATTTGTCTAACTTTGGGTCAGTTCACAGCAATTCGATTCCTTTGCACATGATAGGCCACTACTTTGAAGTAGAGATAAGTGTCAGCTCCCACGTTTTGGTTGCAAAGGGCCCCCTCACTTCTTAAAACTCCCCTGGTTCCAGAGTAGCTGTTTTGGAGACCCTGCGGGTAGTTTTGCTTTCAATCTAAAAAATACATAATCTATGACCCAATATAGGAACCACAGATAGAGAAGCCTTATAAATGGGCGATGGCTTATCATATATACTTTATTTGGTATTCCGCAAATTTTTTTTTTTTAGACTTTTATGAGCACGTTATAGAGAGGCACATAAGAGATCTGAATGCAGAAAAATAGTCTTTAGCTTTTATTTGCGAATTGAGTTTGGCGGAAGGAACCGAGACGGTTCACCTCAGAACCCCTAAATTGGGATCTGTCGGTTGTTACACCATGGTTAACCGCTCAGAGAAGCCTTATAAATGGCCGATGGCTTATCATATATTTGCAAATGTATGTAACAAATCTCTCTGGGCCCGATTCATTTAGCTTCGCACCGGCTTTATTTGGTAATTCCGCAAATTTTTTTTTTGAGACTTTTATGCACACGCTATAGAAAGACACATAAGAGATCTGAATGCAAAAAATAGTCTCTAGCCTTTATTTGTGAATTGAGTTTGGCGGAAGGAACCGAGACGGTTCACCTCAGAACCCCTAAATTGGGATCTGTCGGTTGTTACACCATGATTAACCGCTCATCTCTGCTTTGAAGTGACGATACTACAGAAATACTCAGGATTTGTGATACCTCCCTGGCAACCTGAGCCCATCCAGCCCTCGAAATCCTTGCATAAGTATTTTGCAGTAGTTTGGATACAATCCCACCTAATAAAGTAGACTCAACTGGTTCAACCCAAAATAAAAACGATATAATACACTTTGTATCTTCTGCTATCCACAATCAAACATCTCCGATGGCTGATTGCTGTCTTCATTTCTTAGCTTCTTGTCACTAGAAGTTTGCGCTATCCCTGTCACCCGCTTGGGGATTGGTTGGTAACAATCATATTGAACCACGATGCCTGAAGCTCATCAAAGAGTAAAAACAATAAGCTGGAATTATATTGGGTGTCCTTGTAGGACGCAGACCCCAGGACACACAGCAAGTAAACAAGTCCACACTCTTGGGACCACAGGGGAAAATACATTGTGTATGTTATTTATATTCATGATTTTACAAATCCTCAGGCATATTTATCAGTAGAATGTCAAATTGTTACTGATGGGAGATCTGTGTTGGCTCTATTGAATCTAATTAGAAGTATCGTTCTTGGATAACATCTATAGGGTTTGACACATAGCAATTATACCAGCAGCTATTATTAGTATGTCTTGTTTATATAGTGCACAATATCTTCTGGAGCACTTTAGAATAATTTGAACTGTGAATTAAGTCATTACTAAAAAGTTTGTAAAACAATCTTTCACTTAGGAAAGATCTCTGACAGAAGACACAGTAAACAATACACCATTGTGTATTCTCTTAATCCCCCTTTCAGGGGTGTGATTACAGGGGGTGCAAGGGGTGTGGCTGCTGTGGAGCCTGGAGGAGAGAGGAGCCATTGGCAGCCGCTGTCCCTGCATTGTATGCAGACTGTCAGAGGTAGACAGCTTAAAACAGCGCTCAGTGCTCCATGTATGAGTGTATGTATAGCCCCATGTATGAGTGTATGTATAGCCCCATGTATAAGTGTATGTATAGC
>WWET01000945.1:459942-475011 GCA_011038615.1 Limnodynastes dumerilii
ATATATATATATATATGACATGTGATATCTTGTACAGGCTGTTTCATTACATGCAGAATTGGATCAGACATAAGGCTAAACCCAGTCCTTACTGTATGAGTTATGTTGCTAATCACACCCACTATGCCTCTCTCTCTCATACGCATGGTGAGTGGCTGGACCCCATTGGGAGGCTGAATTCCACACAAAACACAGCACTGGGTGTCTGCATTCCCCTGCGTGAATATAGGTACTGTGCATTCACAGAGAACTGACATACATCAAACGGGAGGCAATTTTTTTAAGGTTGCATAAGTTTGTATTTGTTCTCTTTTGTACAGTCAGTACTCTTCATCCTGAATGTGTCTGAATGCATTGTGATCGGGAAACACGAATGTGCGCACATGCAACGGAAAGCGCCTGAAATCCCACCCGTGTGTACAGCGAGCACAAGATCTGCTCCTCCGTCTCTCTGTATTAGTAGTTAAGAGCATTTCCGGTGAGATTGGTTTATCGAACACTAGGGGGCTTAATGATTTCATACATCTCTGCTGGTTGAAACAAAGTCTTTCTTTAAAAAGCAAAAAAAAGTTATTTAAAGTAATATATTTGGTACAATTGCTTTGATCTAAATTTTGCATTTATTCTTTAGATAACATTTGTGGAAAAATAACACTCAAATAAACATTGTGTTCCAAAGACTAAAATTATATTTCCAGCCTGACCTTTTTAAACTCCTCTGTTGAGCGGCACAGAAATTCATTTTGCTAATCTCTAACTAATTGCTTTTATTTATTCATAGGAACGGCAGACATGTTTGCAATTATTCAAAAGTAGAAATGCAATCGCCATATATGAGCTTGAGCTTAGCTTTCTGTAAATCTTTTTTAGCTTTATAGGTCATTTGGTTGTTCTATAAATATCTATTAGGGCTTCAAGTTCTATTAACGCAAAAAGAAAAACAAAAAAAACAAAAACATTTTAATATATAAAATAGAATTTACACGCTGTAAGAATTACCAATTACCAAGGAATAAAGTATTTTGTAAGTTATTTTTATCTATTGATACCGGGCCGTATTCAGAGATTCGGTTTTAACGAAAGTTCTGTGCGTATTTTTAGGATCGGATCGATTTTGCATCAACTGCGCATGCATAGTAATAGTGATAATCCATCTACGTTGAAGTTAAGGTCAGAAATGGCTAAGGGAGGGACTTGTGAATCGGGCGGAGAGTAATGCGACCCTAAGTGCTGCGGAAATATATGGACCTAAGGATTTGCTGCATCAACTGCGCATGCATAGTAATAGTGATACGCCATCTACGTTGCAGTTAAGGTCAGAAATGGCTAAGGGACAGACTTGTGAATCGGGAGGAGTCTAATGCGACCCTAAGTGCGGCGGAAATATATGGACCTAAGGATTAGCATAGAAATGGGCGGGGGAGGGGGGGCATTGAGATGAGGGAAAGTGGGCGCGCTTACAGAGTTAGGGCCGGTAATATACGCAACTAATACACATAAGGCCGGAAGTGAGTGCGGCCAGATAGGGCAAGTCAATGCAGGTGTAAGTTAAGGTCCGGCCGGAGGTTGCGAGGGGAGTGACTGTTTTTTCTGGTGGGTGTAACCTGCTCTGACCTGCCACTTACATGCGTATGTTTGCGGCCCGATCGCCGACGGATCTCTGAATACGGCCCGCCATCCACAGATAGGAATAGTATTGCTACAAGTATTATGGAAAAGCATTTGTAAATCAGGTTTTAAATACACTAACTTTTTTTCCATAATTATTCATCCAATTATCATATTGATCACATTAAAAACAACTGTTTATTACAATAAAAATTAGTGTGCAAGCTTCAATTGTGTTTTATTGTTCCTAAGATTTTTTTTATTGTTTTAATTAAAACAATTGTTGTTCCAATTCTGAAGTGTGTATGCACTCACTGCCGTCTGTCCAGCGATTCTGCAGATTACTCTATAAGGGGCGCCTTAGTGGACCTAACCGCCAGTTGTAACGCTACCTAGTTAATTCGGGGGAAAAAACCCTTATCCTTCTATTCAGCTGTAAAACAGTTTCCTCCCCTTGCAAAATTAAAATTTCTCATTCTCCAAAAAGATTAAGAATTCCGGGCCGTATTCAGAGATCCGTTTTTTTTATGTACGCAATTATAAGCATAGCCAGAGCAAGGAAACACCCACCAACACCCCCGACACTCCCCTCTCCCGGACGTGCTGTCGGGGACTTACGAGACTCCTGTGTGTACTTACGAGTGTATTTGTGCTCCGTCCGCACGATTCTTTATAACCGCACCTCCATGTGTTAATTTAAATGCCTCCCCCCACCCACTTTTATTTAAATTTGCAATTCGTATTTCTATGCCGCTCATCCGCACGTATGTACCCAAGTTCGATTCACATGTCCGTGGCTAAAGCACTCACGAGCGTCTATTCAACGTAACTTACGTAAATAAAGTTACTACGCAAGCGCAGTTGTTCCAATCCAAAAAATATGCACGGAACTCCTCGTGAAAACGGTTCTCTGAATACATCTCCAGTGCAAGGAAATTACTATCATGGGTTTGGCTTTCCGGTACGAAGGTCTCCAGTATCTCTTTTTGAGGGCGGTGGATGGAGTCCCAAAGATATATGTGCCGATAGGGAAGTATTTTTACTTAACCCTAACCTTAAGCCTTTCCTGAGCCTCCTTTCCCACAGCTTAACCTTAACTTTTCCTTTTCAGCCCTAACCCTAACCTTAACCTATGTCCCGTTGTCTAATCCTAACCCTAAGCGTCTATGTCTCGAAGTCTAACTTCAACCCTCCATATCCCACAGCCTAATGTTAACCCTCCGTGTCCTGCACCCTAAACCTAACCCTCTCTAGAAACCCCAACCCTTATCTAATCCCGCCGCAGCCTGACACTATTGGGAATAGGTCGAAATAGGTACTCAATAGCAAATTTCTATTTGCCGAGGTTTACGATAATGATACAAGCGCCATTCAGATGGTGGCTGTATCATTGTAAGTATAAGGCTTGGCCGTATCGGCAACCACATTTCACTAGCAGTTTAGAGGTCTAGATAGAGACACAGAGAGAGGGAACGCCTACACTGTACATTGACTAGGAGGGAACACACAGTTTTTTAACTCAACCCCTCTATAGATGGGTCAAAATTTGAAATGATCTTTTAGAACTAAATTTACTGTTTTCAAAACTTATAGAACAAGGATTCTCAATATTTATTCATAGATTGCACTTTTTAGATTTTTTTTCACATTTAAACATTTTTGCAATGACTTTAAGGTATTTTTTTTTTATAACATAGCTCATTCAGCACCAATATATTTTATTAAATATATGTTCTGCCTTCTGAGGAAATCCCTGTTGAAAGTGAAGAAACGCGTCAAGTCTTATACTAAGCACAGCCATTTTCATTAATGCCATATAAACATTTAAAGCATAATGAGCTACAGAGAAAGCTGCTATCTGAGAGGAGACACCTATAACCTTTTCTAAGCACTGTGTCCTTTTCATGTATAAATAGACGGCCTATTGTGAAGTCTCCTGATGCTGAAGGACTGAAAGGGAGGATTCCTTTGCTACACATCTTTACGATCAGACTTCCAATGCAGAAGTCTTCTTGAGTCAGTTACTATTGTGAAACCAATATAAATAGTATATTCTATATTCAAGCATTTGGTTTAATAATATTAGATAATAAAAAATGGTTTTCAGATAAATAAGATCTATGGACCAGACCGCTGTACTGCAGAATATTGGCTAAATATCTGGTAATATTCATGTCAGATGTTCCGCAATGAGAACTTAGTATGCCTGGATATCCATCCGACAGCACAGTGGCGGCCCTAGGCATAGGCCATCTAGGGCCTCGCAGGTCCCACCAGAAACTGAATATAACCACTTACCTGACTATAGCCTGGGGTCAGGACTCTCTAAGAAGGAAGTGAGAGTGGGCATCTGGCTTCTACGGTAATGTAGAAGAAGACAGTCAGTAACAGGTACAGAACCAGTCCAGAGAGATATATATTAGGTGTAACTGTTACTTACCTAAAAAAGTTGGAAACAACTGCTATAGAAAACTGAACATATTATAACGATGGAACCTACACAACAACACAGGGCTCTTAAATATCCAGAAGAGATTATCTGTAGACTGAAAGGGAAGGGTAAGGTAGAAGATTAATGACAGTTAGCAGGAGCTCTAATTAAGGCTGACAGATTTTTATGTTTTGGTATTTGAAAGAAGTTTATGATCAGTTCTCTGCTAGTAAAGAATGTAGGAGAACAGTCAATGATACATTTTAAATGCAGAAGATCTTTAATTCTCACCCATTAATCACTACTATTAGAGCTTTTTATAGCTGTTTACATGGTCCTATTGGCTTTGAATATATTTTCAAATGAATTCACGGGTGTAACATGCCCGCATTAGAACAATTTAAGAATAGCCGGTAAATCTTTGTGAAATTGTGCAGTATCTTTGCTTTGTGCAGGAACATGTAGGTAATGACTGTCCTCCTCAATATTTCTTCAGCAAATGGTCCTGCATGGAATGATGGGGATGACAT
Source organism: Limnodynastes dumerilii (assembly GCA_011038615.1). Taxonomy (NCBI): domain Eukaryota; kingdom Metazoa; phylum Chordata; class Amphibia; order Anura; family Limnodynastidae; genus Limnodynastes; species Limnodynastes dumerilii. Next base: position 464,512 of record WWET01000945.1, read on the forward strand.
AAATTGCTTGTTTGTAAGGCTGTGTTAGGAGTGACGGATCATTATAAAGCCTAATACAGACTTGGGAAACTATTTTCGTTCAAGGCAAGTAAAATAAGGGCTCTGAACATGAATTTCATTTTCTATGCACATAGTTTTGCGAATTTGCTCAAGTTACTTGTCCAGTTCCAAATGGAACACGATTTTGCCAGTTCTAAAAATGTTAGTTTGTTTCTATTTTTAATTAGTACACAATTTATTCTGTTAAATAAACGATGTTAGAATTTCAAAAGCAGATGTCAGGAACCCAATGGAATGAGTCAGGGATCAGGATTCCATTCAATGTTGTTTTACTGTTGGCTGTCGGTGGCTTTGAGTTTTAGAAATACTGAACATGCCCCTAGTGGGTGTGACCATCCAAATTGTGGACACACCTCTAAAGTTATGTGACCCGTCTCCTTAATGGGAGGCGTGGTTATGTCCTATATTTGAGAAGTATGTTTTTATTTTTTTTAAATTGAAGATATTTAAATAAAATAGAAGCACTGTATTATATTGAATCATTTATTTAAAAAAAATATCTAAAAATACAATTTAAAGTATTTGGTTTAAAGTTTGTTAAGTGGCATACATGCATAAAAATATTGATTAAAGGTCAAACTAAATAAAAATACATTTGTGAAAACTTAATCCAAATCAAAAGTGAAATAAGTGAATTGTGAGTGGTCCAATTCAGAGTTGTTGTGTCCTAATAAACAAGTAAAATAAGGTCCAGAAGAGACAAAAAATAGAAAATGTATAAACAAGATTTAATATATACAATGCAACTGAAACCACACAATACTAATACAATTTAGAAAGTATATGCTGATTCAAATGTCCATAAGAGTCTGCATTAATAAGAACTTAGGAAATAAGGCAAAACAGGACAGCCGATGTAGAGATATCCTACTAGCTGAAATCACTGGTGGCTGGCGTAGAGAATCCAAGACTAAATATCTGACACTGGCTCACGCGTTTCAGGACTGATCCTTTCTCACCACTTTGAGCAGTGATCTATTTCAATTCCATATTACCTATCTTTTTACATGTTTTATTTATGAGGTTGATAGACCCTCACTGTTGTGAAACAGTTGGCGCAACCCAAGCACAATAAATGAGCTTGGACCGGATTCAGATTTAAGAAGCTTTTCCGTGCATTCGTAATAGATCCGTAAGTTAATAAAAAATAAATACGTTTTGCAAAAGTAACGAATTTGGGAACACTTCCGTATTGTGAAAGCAACCTTGTTGTTAGCGCATGTATATGTGACGGAAGTGAAATGTTCGCAAATACAACTGCATGTCTCCTACATTACAACGCCCATTTTTTGCTATTTACATTCCGACTGACGGAATAATTACTTATTAATAATCCGACCTTTTATATTCGCACGCATTTTTCGTCGGACGGAATTTACTTACGCATCATTCCAGTTACGCTTCGTAACTCCATGGTCTGCACATGCGCACTAAATAGAAATCACCCCACTTACGCATTTTGTGTGCGTAAATTACCAGACATTCTTCATTCTGAATAGTCCCTTATTATTATTATTTAATTTTTTATTTTTTTTTATGTTATCTTTTACCCCATCAATAAACTGGTCAGAAATAAATGGAAAAAAACATTCCCAAGAGAATTACTGCAATATACAGATAAAAACTTGGTTAATTAATTTAAAATAATTTTTTATCCAAACTGTATAAACAATACATAGGTATGAATTCTTGTACCCATAGGTGTAAAATAGGATGCCTTTTGGGCCAGTTAGTTGTGATAAAGAGCCATCTAATTAAAATACTACAGACCCTCTGCTAATTATGATAAGTAGTTATATGTAGGTTAACAAATCTGTAAGCAAAGAACTTCACATCAGACCCTGTAACCTACATTTAATTTGCTAAGTTTAATATTCAGTGTTTGCTATGTTTTATCATCATTTTCACAACAATCTCACAACGGCCCGTATTCAGATCACCAGACGTATTGCATATATGTCCGGTGTTTACCGAAATGTCATAATGCGCATGCGTAGTCATTTTTTACGCAATCTACGTATCTTTTTGTAGATTTCATATATGCGGTCTTTAAGACTTCTTTTCTCGTATATGACTTCTTTTCGCATATATGCGGTCTTTAAGACTCTATTTTTTTGTTATGTAGATTGCGTATACGCGGTCTTAAAGACCGCGTATATGCAATCTACGTAATGAAAAGATAAGTAGGTTGCGTAAAAAATGACTACGTATGTGCAGTATCCCATTTCGGTAAACACCGGACGTATATGCAATACGTCCGGTGGGTCTGAATACGGGCCAACACATTCTTAACAGCAACATATAATTACTACATTCCCATGACCTTATACTGCATCTTAACACTGCTGGGAACTGAACAGAGATGGTGCTGAATCACTGACCTGGCACTATTTAATCTTGCGCTCATTCTGGGCAGAGTTTCAAAAGACTTAAAAATTGACCGCTGTGCGGTATCCGGATTTTATGCCCTCTCATGTCCATTTTATTCACATATAATTCTTTTCACATTTTATACAAACATTAAAATGAACATGGCTGAGTTTGAATGACTTCAGGTTTCTCGATTTTGGTAGTAATTAGTATATTTTTTCTAAACGGAAAATGTGACAGCGTCAATGTAGCTCCCGACTGCAGCTTTTTAAAAGGTACAACAACAATTTTTAGAAGACGTGCTACAAATATTTTTTCTATGAATCAGAAGCCATCACTGCTATGGACACTGAGCCACCTGTAGGTGTGTTAAACATTTCTGAAATTATGTTCATGCAAATTCCCAAAAATGTACTTAAGAAAATGCTGTCAATCATTCTATAAATACAGTATTGTGAGCAGAGTGGATAAAGTATGATCGTTTGTGCAAAGCTTTTGAGATGTGATAAAAGTTCAGTGACGTCTTTATGATTAGCCTGAACAATGGTCATTTTTTCCCCCCTGCAAATATTTGGATTATACAAGCCGGTTATGGAAGTTATCAATAATTTGCACATCTATATTTAAAAATTGACTGACCTGTATTGTTTCAATTTTAGGCCAAATAGTAGAAGTGGAAATCTAGATATGGACATTTTGAAGTGAATGGAGGTGAGTTCTACAATAAAATCAGCAGGAGAGGAAATGGTATTTAAGGGTGACCAGCAGAACTGAAGGGGTGGGGTGGCTACATGTACTTAACTCTATCTGGTGCTTGCTTGGTGTGACCTTCAGTCCATATATGTAATTCAGAGGTTATTCTATGTAAGCCCTGAGCACCTTGTTGGGCCCCACAGCAGAATTTTAAAGAGCCCCCAGATCTGCTATATATATAATGGTAACGAGACACAAACATTGAATCCCTGCAGAAAACTGAATTATTATAACTTTTATTTTTCTTAACATAGAGAATATTTACATACAATTAATTCATTCATAATATAGTTTAAACAGTGATTTAAATTCTTACAACTTCTAGGTTGTCTCTGCCCACATGCTATAGCCACACATTAACCACCCCTATGCCCACATGCTACAGCCACACATTAATCCCCCTTCTGCCCACATGCTACAGCCACACATTAACCTGCCCCTACCTGTCCACATGCTATAGCCACACATTAAGCACCCCTCTGCCCACATGCTACAGCCACACATTAACCCCCCAGACCACATGCTACAGCCACACATTAACTTCCCCGCCACCGTCTTTTAGAAGTAAAGACAGTCATTAGCTAATTTTTGGGTTTTAGGATTGTACAGTGATCTGGCATCGTAAAATTTGTTGCTGCTGCATTTGGAGCTCCAGTGCATTTACAGCAGAGTTATAGATCTGCCCCATTATTATTTATAAAGGTCTGCAGCATCAAACAGTTAATGTATAACCATAGACATAATATGAACACTAAGGAAACATAAACATGACATATAGGACATGTATATAAGACAAACAATTTTTGAATCAATGCAGAGGGCTCAGAGATGAGACGGGAGGAGGAGGACAAGAGGACAGAGGGCCCTGTTCACAACAGCTTACAAACCACAATTTACTGCATACGCTCAGAATAGTCCCACACACAGGGTCTACCCTGCACATACACGGGCAGACTACTGTGCCACGCAAGAACAGAACCCAGTCTGCTCCAGTGCTGCAACAGACCAGGTTTCTTTAGTGTCTGCTACACGGTTTGACCCCCCTATTGAGATCCAGGGGGAGGTTGTGTTTCACTCTTCCTGCACAACTGTTGGAATTAACATACCTGCATATACCAGGACCCTACCCCTGCTGACCCATTATTTGAATCCATTTAAAACAAGAGATCTGGCATTAGCAAATAAAATTTTGCATTTTTCCCAATTTACTTAAAAAAAGAAAGTTATTTTAAAATACTGGCCAATCCAAAAATGGAGACAAGAATATCACATGATTATTATTACTTGAAAACATAATTTTTTCTGAATTGTTGCAGTCTCTGGAGAACCAAGCAGACGTCTTAGGTAAAAACATAAATTTAATCCCTTTTTAACGATATATCTAGAGGACTTCAAATGCCGTACAGTGACATTCTGTACTGATTGTTTCCAAAAGAATTACCACTATTGAGTGACTTGTCACATCCTGTACCACACGAAAGCTTCACAATCTATCTGACACTCATCGGGGAGGCAGAAGGAAACATTTACATCTATTGATTGATGCGGATCAGCCTGCAAGAAAAACTTATTGGGAATTGAATATTAAAGGACTTTAGAGCTTAGAAAGAACTTTCTGAGATTATTTTAAGGACTTCAAGTGATCTTTCATCAAAGAGCCCCTACTGAGAGCATTTGCCTTCATTTACTTAACTCTTGTACTTTACTTTGCCAGTGGACAGAAAATATATACTTTTGAACCTTGATACATTTTAACCCCTCCTTCTACTAAAGAGCGATAAATCCTAAAACTAGCCCAGTGAAGGTATTTTATTGATTTGCTGCTAGAATATGAGTTTATTTGCTGATGAACATGTTTTGTATAGTACCACTATATTATGTAGTGCTTTGCAATGATCAGTGCCTGTCCCATTGAAGCCTACGGTCTAAACTCCTTAACACAAAGATGAGGGTTAAATATTTTTTTTATTATTTGTCATGACAATCTATCTATCTATCTATCTATCTATTTATCTATCTATCTATCTTTCTCATATCTATCTATCTATCTATCTATCTATCTATCTATCTATCTATCTATCTATCTATCTATCTATCTATCTATCTAGCCACATTTACGCATAGCTGTTGCAGGTTAGATTTCACCATATTTGTTACCTTTTGCCCATTCACATGTTACGACATCTCATCCAGGTGCAGATTACAGGAGTCGCTGATAAACACATGAGCCGGATGTACCAGCAGATGGGCACAGACATATTTCTCAAGATGTGGCGGCTGTTGACATCACAAAATCCGTCTACATCTTTAAGGTTCCATTGGGTATCGTGTATCTTTTCTAAGTTACCTTATTTTCTAACTCTGCCAACTAACTCTCAAACTACCAACAAATTAACTTTCTTCATGCAAATTAAATGATTCATCTTTGCAATTTTGGAATTTTTTTTCTTTTTACAATGAAGCAAATGAAAGACCAGCATGTAACAAGCTTAAATAGGAACATTTTCAGTAGCCGGTTATTATGAAATTATCCCATACAGTCATACACATATCATCCTTTGTAAGAGTAAACCTAGAGGAATGATTTTGTAAAACGTTAAAGAAGCCAGTAATTATCAGAGCTAAAATAATGACTTTCTTTCTATACTGAAACCTTGCTGGGTTAATTAGTGACTAATCAAGGGATACAAACGTCTCTTGTTGCTCGAGAAATAGTTACTGTGTATTAAACAGGTTAACAACAGAGACTTGGCCTTTGACAAAAAAATTACGGAAAAATTCACATAGATATTTATCTCTTTACTATGAATATTAACAATATTCATATAGAATGTTATTGCTTCTATTTATTTTTATTTTAATCCTGTAGACTAGGAATTTGATAGTGTTTGTTACATTAATAATTTGAGATGACTGTTGACTTTGAGATGACTACACATGCGTATTGGGTCATTTCGGCAAAATATGCACTTAAGAAGCACAAGCTTCTTAAGTGTGAATCAGGGCCAGACTGCGCAGGTGTAATAACTTAATATACGCAATTTGTGTATGATTTAAGAAGCTCTGAGTCACCATTACGATCCTATTTCCTCAAGGTTCGTAATGACTTAAAAATGAAGGGGTGTGTCGGGAAAAGTTAAGAACGAAGATAAGAAGATTGGGTGGAGGGAACCATGTTAATGAGGAAACCTGGGCGCAGTTAAGCAGAAACGTTCTTAATTAGCCGCCCTCCGCACACAACTACGAACCTAAAGATAAGGGAGCCCTGTGGCATTCATAAGTCGGTAAAGAAGCTGAAAACCGGGGGTGTGTGTCAGGGGAGTCGCCTTGCTTCTAGTTGCGTATAATTAAGAACCTAAATCATTCTTAAGAGTGAATACGGTCCTAAATGGCCTGAACCAGAGTAGTTTGTACACACATATTACTAACCTGAGCTAAAAGCCAATGGGCCCAGTTCAGATCTGAGTGCAAATTGAACACAGCGGACTTGCCGTAGATGTGTTAGTAAAAGTGAGACGCCCTGCATGCAATCCAAAAGTACACCTTCAGATGACAACCAATTACAGCTGATATGGCATCAAGCACAAAACAAAGCAGGCAAAAACACTAAGTCACATAACTCCCAAATATCAATAAATAGAGACATAAACATTATAAAAACTATTTTAAAAAAACTATATTTTTAAGCACTTATATCTTTAAAAACTAAAACCAACATAATACTCCAGGACAGGGGTGTTTTAAGAAGTGAGGGGGGCCTTGTGCAGGATTTACCTGAGACAGGACTACTCCGATTTGCGGGCCGAAAAGAGGCGGGGCTTACAGCACCATTTTTTTGCCCCCTCGGAACTGTCCCACCATAGGGGCACTGCACTGCACACCCTGCACCCATTGTAGATACGCCTATGCTCCAGGAGCATTTTCCTAAATATATGAATACATTTACTGCTGGAAATTCCAAAGCCCAGGTCAAAAAAGGTCTTTGCGTGTCAGCCTCCAGGACTTAGACATGACCTGGTGCTGGTGCAAACATACGTTTTTTACGTCTGTATTTAGATCAGTGGCAAAAGTTCGTCACAGGCAAGGGGGCGGGGCGTGGCATTGGCATGAAATCATGACGTCACGCGGTGCATTCCTGGGAAAAGGTTAGGAAAATCTTTTTAATGGAGCCCACAGCCTGGCTTGGGCCTGCTACCGGAGCCTTCAGAAGGAAAGGTCACTGAAGAGGAGGACAATGGAAGTGCGCCCCCTCCTGGCTAGCGCTTGGAGCTCCCAGCACTACCATTGCCTCCAGTATTTCCACCACTGTTTCAGATCTGGGTTGGGTGCACTTGCCTTGCCACGCCCTTACTGTATATTGACCATGTACCTCTGCCTCTTCCTTTCTAAGACACGGCCTCCAGAACGCCCTCAGTTAGGGTCTTGCATTTGGGTCTGAATGGGCCGTAATTGTATGCTCTTCTGTTTGGGGCACACAGATTCAAATCACGCAGCGATAGGTCATGCCAGCTCCCGTACATTCCCCTCTTGATCGGAATCATCAGGTGTACAACGTTATATAAAGCCCTCTCTTTTTTTCTAACTTGGACATTTATTTTAATACTGTATTATTGACTCCTGGATAAACCTATTAGTCCCTCTGGCAATCAGATGCTAGAAGCGGATAGACATCAAAGCCTTTTTTTACTATCAGAATTATTACATATTTATATACTTAACAATGTAGAAAGACAAAGGATTAGTTAGAAAATAGAAGGATCTTCCAGGATCACAGTTTAAATTGCTGAGGGTTATGTATTGCCAACCTGCCAGAGTCTTATTAAGTCAGAGAACAACTACCAGAGACAGCATTTGCCAAAAGTCAAGTCAATACATTTCTACGGTTAGAAAAGCTTATTTCTCTTCTATGTCACTTTTTATTTATGTCTTTAACGCTCAGTCATTTATTCAAAAGCTTTTGGGTTGGATGCATTCATTCATTCCGTGTTGTACAATTGCATTGTGCATTATACTGTATGTCATTTAGTCAAGGAAAACAAGGGTTCATTGGGAACAAGGTAGGTTCACACCCTGGTTTGGGTTTTGGAAGCAGGAGAAGAGGTTTGTTTTATGTTTTTTGTTGTTTTTTTTAAAGCAGGGTTTTTTTTGTTTCATCATAACATAAAAGAAAATGAGGGCTGTCTAGGATGGAATAAGCATAAATTCCATGCTTGGGCTTGGGCTTTCCCGATCGGCATACTTACCCATTACTTTCCAAAACCCGCCGAACGCCTGGCCAGTCGCACCTGCTGCCCGCCACAGACCCCACCTAAGAGGTGAGTAACTTTTAGGCTTAGGGGGAGGGTTAGGATTAGGCTCTGGGGAAAGGAAGGGTTAGGCTTAGGGTGATAGAAAGGGAGGGGAGACTTAGGATCAGGTTGCGGGTAGGGGAGTCTTAGGGTTAGGCTTAAAGGAAGGAAGGGTTAGGGTTAGGCTGCAGAGAAGTGAGGATTAGGGTCAGACTGTGTTGAAGGGAGGGTAAGGGTAATGGAAAGGGAGGGTTATGGTTAGGATTAGGGAAAGGGTTAGGGAAATATTCATAGTTATCTTTTGGAGTTCCATCTTCCGCGCTCCAGGGATCGTTTGCTTTGACTCTTTGAGGCAAAAGCAATTCATTTCGGGAAAGAAGGCCCTTTAAAAATAGGGCCCACACCCCAATTAGCCTGATTGGATTATGGTGCGCCATATTTTCTGTGACTCTGGATTTAAAAAAACAAGTTACTTGGCAATTACTTAGACGATAATTGGTTTTAGACGAGTTCCTTCTGAGTTTTTTGTCACCGGGCCTTTTTTTTTTTATAGGGATAAAGAAAAAAAAATAAACATAATGTAATAAAAATGTCTAAAATTGTAAAATTATTTGATTACCCTAATATAGTTTTCCGTGTGTTTATTTGTAGAAAATGTTTATTATGAGTGAACCAGGGGGAATATATTGATTATAACTTGTGCCTCACAGCGCTGGGTTCATAAGTTTTATTCCTGCACTAGGCCTTATCTGTGTGGAGTGTGTATGTTCTCCCTGTGTCTGCGGGGGTTTCCTCCAGGTGCTCCGGTTTCCTCCCACACTCCAAAAACATGCTGGTAGGTTAATTGGCTGCTGAATAAATTATCCCTAATGTGTTGTGTGTGTGTGTGTGTGTGTGTGTGTGTGTGTGTGTGTGTGTATGTATGAATGTGTTAAGGACCTTAGTATGTATAAGCAGGGACTGATGTGAATGTCTAATATTCTCTATAAAGGGCTGCAGACAATTTATGGCTTTATATAAATAAGCGTTAATAATAATAGTTAAAAATGTTGACTTTTGTGAGCAATAATTAACATGTACATATCCATGTCATGCAACAATCTGGTCATAAACATACCATAGGTTGTATTAGTGGAACATTTATTTCACAAATGTTCATCCCTGTATGTAATTCTGCAAAGCAGAAGGAAATTAAAGCATCGATGGAAAAATTGAATTAAAAAAATATACGTTTAATTGGGATTATGTAAATATGATTTATGGTGGTATTCTGTGACAGTGATCCTTTCCAATATCTTCTTTATAATGTCATAAGAACAGGAAAAATGACTACAACTGTTAAATTGCACTATCAAGACATTTTACAGCGATACACACTAACAAGTCACTGGGGAGCGGTTAAAGAAGCCAGTCTGCTCATTTAGTTAATTAGCTTGTCCAGAAACGGTGCAGTGTGTAGGATTGCAAGTCTTACCACTCGTGCTATGATTTGTATTGGATTGCATTTCATTCCACGTCATTTTCTTTTAATAAGGAATATGTGTGAATGATGCAGTAATCAGTAACAGAAATAAAGGCAATGACTCTTTAAATAAACTTAAGGGGTCTGATCGATAGTTTAATACTTTAACAGTAAAATAGTATAATTAAGATGAATATTTAATAGTGAAATAAGACTTCTGCATACGTGTATAAATGTCTGTTTTAAAAGTTTGTTAATCAATAATAGGCTTTAAGGGTTGTGCAATTATATCCTAAAAGGTAAAATATGTGTAAGTCAATTTAATGCCCAAGGTCAGTCTAAAGTCTAATTTGGCCATATATTAGAGCAATTATTGGCTGCACTGGCTTCCTGTCAGTCTCTGCACTGATTGGCTTGGTCTCCTGTCAGTCTCAACAGCACCTCTCTTTTCTGCCAGGATTTTCTGTCCCAGCAGGAGGGTTTAGTGACACCAGTATCAGGGCCTTTCTCTAGTGGAAAATGCCGTGTTTATCACCCACCTCCTGCTGGGACAGATCATCTGTGTAG
>WWET01000946.1:5870-18898 GCA_011038615.1 Limnodynastes dumerilii
GAGGTATGATATAGATGCAGATCTGGAGGCTGGACATAATAATAAGGGGCAGACATGGAGACTGGACAAATAAACAGGGAGGAGACATATTGAGACTGGACATAATAATAAGGGAAAGACATGGAGGCTGGACATAATAATAATAAGGGGCAGACATGGAGGTAGGGCAAATAAAGGGGCAGATATGGAGGCTGGACATATGACTCCTGAACAAATAATAAGGGGAAGATATATGGATGGCAGGCCTAATAATAAGAGGCAGACATATGGATGGTTGTCAAATAAAAGGGGCAGACACTAGACCCGCTGGTCTGGGCAGTGCAAGACACACCCTCTTTCCCAGACACGCCCACTAGGTGGTACAAGACACACACCCTTTACCAGGCCGCAAAATTTTGTCCCTCTTTAGAATTCTCAAATGTTGGGAGGTATGAGAATGGGTCATGTTGGAGGGTATGCATAAGCATGTAGATGGGTTGGCTTGTGCTGACATATTTTCTTGCTTGTGTCTACATGTGTCCACATGTACACACTTTATATGGCATCCATGAAACTATGAGTAGAAAATCAGTGCTAGTACAATGTACTATATTTAGTTGGGGGCATTTGAATCATTGTTGCTTAGCTAGTACAGTATACTTGGAGGAAATGTCTGTTATTTATCTGCTTTTGATGGACTACCCATGCACAGAAGATCACTTTAGTCAGGAATTAAAGGATTCCTGGATAAAGCTATATGCTTGCTATGAAAACTGAGTCTGCAATTCTAGCAAAATTCTCTTGTTTTAATAATTATGGCATTTTAGTTATTTATAATATTAAAAACAAAAAAATGCCAAAAAAAAACCTTTGCCCGAAAGTAAAATGTCCGCCACTCCGTCACAGGGCGATTCACGTGATCGTGTTTGCACTGGGCATCCACGGCCTCGCTTTTCCGCTTCCCTGTCGTGTCATAAAAGTGTCGCGAGACGTAGGGAGAGGTTTAGTTGTTCTAGCCGAGGAGGACTGTCAGCTCGGCCGGGACGGACAGGCGGGCGGCGAAGGGGAGCCTGCGGAAGACAGGCAGCATCTATCCTCCGGCAGCTCGAGAGAGAGCTTGCTGCATTATTAGAGTGGGAAAGCTACCCATCCCCCCCACCGCCTGAGAGATTCCCGATCGAACCCTTTGGGTGGGGAAGGAAGCAGCAGGGGATCGGATTGTCCCCGTACACTACGGGCAATGGAATGATTCGGGCCGCAGACCTCTGATTGTGTTCGGTAAGGGGACAGCAAGTGCGTTCACAGAGAACTGAGAGTCGTAGTGTTGTGGGCGAGGAGGTGGGGGAGGGGGCTATTTACATCTGTGATCCTTAACCCATTTGTTGCAGCTATGTCCACCAAGCTCTGGATTCATACTCTGACTAACCCCTATATTATTAACCCCTTTCCTGCCGGCCATCGCTCTGCTCTCCTCTGACGTGTGTTTATGTGTCTGTGTCTTGTAATCCTCCGCTCCGGGGATCCTGATGATCTGGATGTGTAATACGTTATTCTCGTAAAGGGGATCTTTCCTGTCTTCAGATGTGGGTAGCTGATGCGTTTGCAGTATACAATTTCTATATGGGATCATCCTGTGCTGTTGACAGTTTCACATATTACAATGCGGAACCATTGCTTTCTCAAGGTTAATTGTGGCATAACACAGTTTCTGGAGTGTTTTGAAATAAGGGAATTATATCTCATCATACACTGCAGTTAGGTCTATGTTTCTTAAAGATATGAATTTAATGCTGAGGAATATGTAATCAGTGTTTTGTATTATCAGTAGATTAACGTTTTCATATTGGGAAAGTTGCCCCATTTATATTGTATTACAGCCTAATATCTGAGGCTTTTACTTTTGCTTTTGGTATAGGTTAGTGATTTAAGACCTTTTAATTGGGAATGTCCAGCATGTTTTTTCTAGAATCTTGTGCTCATTGCATTTTAAGTATTGAACTAGGTGATAATTTTAATTGCTTCCTTATTTAGTCATGATTAATTTTGGGGAGGAAAACCAAAACAAACAGTTTTGTCTTATAAAGCAAATTTATCCTATTGAATTTCCAAATGTACTAAGCCGAGGAACAACTGCTGATAATGTAAGAGGGCCAAGTGTTGTCTTGTATTATTATTATTATTATTATGCACATTTTAATTGCTTTCTGTCATATTTACATGAAAGCCCATGACCATTTCTTACCATCATAAAATCAAACCCTTAGAGTATACTTTACACTTTTCTTTAGGTTTAATAATTAAAATGAACGTTTGTCTTACCAGAGCACATGGGCAGACCTAACCAGCCCATCAGAGGCCTGTTCTGATGACACATACAAGGTCCCCCAAAGAATTGCTCATGTCTGTACTGTCTCATTTATGACCAATGCTGTCCATTCTGCCCTAAAAATTTTGTCCAGTTTATGGGCCAGATTTTCGATTCTGCGGGTTTGGATAAGTGGAGATGTTGCCCATAGCAACCAATCAGATTTTATCTTATATTCTCTATTATGTAAAAAGAAAGTTAGAGCTAGAATCTGATTGATTACTATAGGCAACATCTCCACCTTTCTAAATCTGGCTGTAGGAGAGGTGCCAGTAATCTCTCATGTTATTAGAATACATGGTGCTAAAATAGTTAACTATAACATTTTGTACTAAATTAACAACTGGAATTGATATCTAATTGCAATAATATACTCCACCACACACACACACACACACACACACACGTAAAACTTAATGTTCTGTTTTTTTTTATTTAAACCAATTGTACATGTCTCCATTCATTTAGAGAGTAAAACAAGATGGCAGTCAACAAAAGCTACATTTTTGCAACTGCTTTAATAGTCTGAAAGTCTTGCACACCCAGACATTTAAGTGTTGTGGTTTTAATCAAATAAAAAAATTAATATTCTGGTTTACAAAAATGTCAGTTTAATTTAGTACTGTTTTGGTGATTGTTGCAATGATGCAAAACTTCAATCACAAATTTTACAATAAAGGTTTCTTCTGTTCTTCCCAGATAAAACAAGGTAATCCTTACTAATTAATACTTTTACATGTGTTTTCTCCATCCTATGGAAAAACTTATTTTTCTCCTTTTACTTTCTGTGTCCATGATTGCTCCCTGTGCTTAAAAAATAGAAAGAGTGGAAATCTTGAATTATGGTTGGAAACCACAACAGGGTCTTAATTTTGCTTAATGGTCTGATATTGCCTAATGAGGTTGAACATCTCTAATGGGCATAAAAACTGCATTACGAATCGAGTGAAGGATTTCACATGAGTTCAGTAGCCTTCTGAACGTTTCTCTTGTGTTACCAGTGCTAGCTATCATTTTGGTAAAAGCTTTTGCACAAAAACTTTACAAATCCTCTCTTACCCTTGTTTTAACACTTGTGTTTCTTTTCGTGCCTTTCTGTATTTTTTCCCAGCGCATACATGTGAAATAGCCTGAAGTGCTGCATGAAATTGTAGAGCACGGAGTTTAATTTTTCATGTAGATTTAGAATGCAGATTGTGTTTAAAATACTTCTGCTTTATAGACATGAGGATTTGCAGGTTGTCTTATTTGATTACTTGTACGATGGGAACTTTTCTATGTGAAAGTACAAATTTTTTTATCTGCTTGTTATTTTCACTCCCATATCCACCTTTCCCCCTTTTAATCAGCATTGGATGTGAATAGATTTATTTATATTTTTTTTTACAGGTAATAAGGCATTTTACGAATAGGATGCGTATCGCAGAAACGCTTCTCAAAATGGCCCCATTTTCAGTATGTGTTATTTTGAAAGCACTTGCATTAAATATTGTTTTGTACCAAACAAGTAAATTTCATAGAAGTTTCCTACAGAAATGCCATTGGTGACTATGGCTGCTAGTCAGCTAGGCTAAACCAAAACAAATAACCGTTGTCTCAGTTTAGAGTGATCGCTGGCAGTCTTGCCAAATATAATCGTGCCGATGGTTGTAAGGCATCCATGCTAACATTTCTACTTGCAGCTACCTGGCATCCGTGTATCCTGTTCCTTGATTCCTTCCCCCTCGCCAACTCATTGTAAGGTTACAAAACCCCCACATATGTACCCTTTCCGGAAATTGTCTATAACATATGGAAATAGCACCTGGCTATTCCTTCCCCACTTCTCTCTTTTTACATCTTTCCCTTTTTCTCCCCTTTTCCCTCTCTTCTCTCGACCATTCTTACCATTGTTACCTTATTGGTCGCATATGTTATACAAATCTTTGCCTACCTAGACAGGTTGTTACGTTTTGTACATAGGAAAGAAAATGGAAGCGCTAGGAGAAAATATATATGTAGTATAAAATTTATTTAAACACTGAAAAATAAATAAATAAATACATTTTTATACTACATATATATTTTCTCCTAGCGCTTCCATTTTCTTTCCTATTTTTTCTTTATTTGGGACTAGTCATCCCTAGGCAGCAGCTGGAGATATATTGTAGTAATCTGTAATTTTTTATTTGTGAGATTCTAATTTGGAGTGCTGTACACTTTTTATATTAATACGTTTTGTACATATCTGCTACATACTATTGTTACATTTACATACTTGTTTTGACTTTCTAAATAAAGAATTTATACTAACATTTATACTCTTTCACATCCGGGTATCTGATGGTGATGTGAAATGTCCCATTTTTGTAGACACATGTATAATGACCCAAGATTGAGAACTGGGAAAAAAGAAGGGGTATTCCTGGGTCTCACACTGGACTGGTGTCAATGTGAAAGGTCCCATGTTGCTATTCAACACTGGTCCTTCACAAAGACACCTGATTGGAGAGATTTGTTTACCATTGCTGTGGCAATAGTAAACAAATCTCTTCAACGGGGGCTGCACACTGAATAGGCAGCAAGCAGCGGTTTAGGAGTGCTTGTAGTACTCCTTTCTGGTCTGCTGCAGCTCCACTATAAATTTTGCAGTTGCCTGTCTCCTTTCTAGTCCTCCTCCGGACCAGAAAGGCGACAGCCAACTACTAAATTCATAGCGGATCTGCAGGTGGACTGGAAAGAATACAAACAACTATTACTGTTGTTAGTTGTCTATCTCTCTTATGGTCAGGCTGCAGTTCCACTATTCACCACTATGAGTTTTGTAGTTGGCTGTCTCCTTTCTGGTCCATGTCTGTTAAAAGTCCTGAGTAAGACTTGGTCCTTACAACGTGGCTTTTTTTTTTTTCTTTTTTTTTTTTCTTTTTTTCAAACCTCGGTAATTCACCCGGCAATAACCCATGTTAGAAAAACCAGTGTTATTGCTCTTGGTGATGTGAAAGTGGTATAGTAGAGCATTTTGAGCAAAATTTTGAATTATCTTATAAGCAAATTGCAAAGATGGATCAGCACAACATTCTGAGGGCAAAGCTCTTCCAGCAAGATGTAACCTTCTAAGGAGATCTCTGTTGCTTGGACATGCATATTAAGGGAACATATACAATGGATAAATGTGAAACCCAAAAACAGGTTGAAGATGAGGCATGATAATTACGGATCACACAAGGACATGTAGTAATGATGTTACAAAAATATGGAAGATTCAATACTATTAGAATTCAGTGTATTGAATAGAAGTATCATCATGGGCTTAATGTGCAACCAAAGTGTCTCCATCACCTTGCAGTGCATGTTGGGCCTTCTGTGGCGCAAAAAAATCAAGGACGCCACATTAGTGAAAATGCAGTTTTAATAGATGATTGGTGTAATGTTACATATTCTATACATTTTATGATTAGTTTTACCCATGTGGAGCTCAGGATAAAGGAAAAGCATTATATATATCATATATCTGCTACCACAAGGAAGCTTATATTTTAAAATAATCGCCATGTCACATTTGGGTGCTAAAAGTCCAACCATAGGATTTGATGGTTCAAGCACATCTAAAGCTGGCCACACACTAGAGCAATTATTGGCCCAAACCTACAATTATAGTGGATTGGGCCAAATATCGCTATAGTGGGTGGTACAGATGGATTTCTAAAACTTCCTATTCTCGTCTATAAGCTGATCGAAGGGAATTCCCAATTGTTTATCGTCCCAAGGGGACAATATCTTGTAGTGTGTGGGCAAGTCTGATTATCAGACCTTGTACCCCCACCTCTTGGCTGCAGTTTCCCTATCTGTCTGACTCAGGCCAGAGGTGGAGGTGCCACACACTGCTGACCAGAGTTTCTCTGTCAGTCCGCCCTTTAGAAAGCTGCAGGACATTTTACACTGACATCTCTCGGTGTGTTTTAAGGGTTCTGCACAGAGAGGACACAGTGCTGCAGAACCTCTTACACTCGAGATGGTGTCTAAATCGGGACCTTTCACTAGGGGAAAATCATCCCAAATATCGACCACCACACGTTGGCAGCAATAATCTCTGTGTGGCCAGCTTAAATTGTATCTTAAGTTGCAAAATCTTTTTAACTAAATAAAGTAGGTTCCTTCAGTATGTTGACAAATTGGGATCTGTTTCCATAATATGCCAAGGATCATAGTGGAATAAATAGTGCAAAAGCATAGTCTTTCATCACATTTCTTTTTGCCTTATCTAAATAGGACTTCTTGTTCTAACGCTAAACATCCTAAAATTAAGTCAATCTTTTTTTTCTTTTCTTTTTTGTAATCATGAAATAGAAAGTGATCATCTGGTTGGTGCGGACATGGTCGGTTGTTCTGCGGTCACCCATATAATTGGAGTATTGTAAAATATGTCACTCTCATATATTGTTCTTTAGTAAAACCATTTTTCATCTGCTCAAACAGTATATCTAAAAAAAAATATGCTTGTGGTGTTGTAATTCAACAATAATGACAAAATTAAAATCATGAAGATTTTATCTATGAATATTCATAAGTCTGTTACAGATCTGGTCGATAGGAAAAATATACGTATCTATCTTGTATAGAAAGCAATAGTAGAAAAAGGTACATTAAGCCAGTATTTCTCACTGATACATGAAAAGATTTGCCATATTTGACCCCATAACTGTCCCCCTCTCTCCCTGTGCTTTTACAGCAACGGACCCTGGACCTGAGTTTTATGTGCATGCAGAATGCGCAAGCGTTGAACGTCCTATTCAGAGTTGTGTTTCCGCAAAAAAACTCTGAATTGGATGTAGGATAAAGGGGCAGATGTGATGGCCCTGCAGCCGGAGTCCTATGGGCAGTGGCTGTGGCTTGTTTAGCTGCCGGTTTAATATGCATTTGATTGGGTTGTTTTAAGGCTTGCATCTGCAGCATTTTTTTCCCATGTACATTAATGCCAGAGGATATTGGTGCTATTACACTGCTATGCTGGCATATAAAATAATAAATAAAAAATGTACTATATATTTAAGCAGTTTTAATTTAATTGTTTTTTAAACACACATGGGTCATTTTAGCATTGAAAATGACCTGAGCCATTGACTTACACCATACCTTGAGATGGTGTAGGCGTTTGACGGATGCACAGGTACCCCTCCCTGCTACTGTGCCTATTTAAATGATAAAAACGCCCCTTTTCTCATTTAAACAATGTGGAACACCTTGTCAGATGTGTAGACGGGCAGATGGGTGGCCTTGCGTCTATTTACTTGTGTGCACTCGCGCTCTGGGCATGCGCAGTGCAGATTGTTGCTGTGCTTCCGCATGCAAAACATATGGAAACTCCGCTCTGAATCAGGTCCTTTGTGTGGAAATGATTTAGACTAAGATCTATAAGTAGTTGGGTCTTAATCTTAACTCCTTTTATGTTGGCTCTGTTAGTTCTGATCTTAATGGCTAAGATTATCCATCTCCTTTTTTTATTTTATGTTCTGTAGCCATGATCAGATATTTGTGATTTAAGTTTTTGTCCTAACTCTATACAGTTTAAATGACATCTTTGTATAATTCTGAGTTGCTTGAATGTTTTCCGATGGAAAATAGATTTTTAAGTAAAATGCAAGTGTAATGAAACAAAAAAAGTATGCTAAACAATGTAAATATTGACAATTTACAATGTTTTTTGCATTATAAGCTGAATCCCTGAATATCAAATTCCATATTAAAGCGCGCTGGTTTCTCAATACAGCAAAAATGTATTAGGTTATACAGAATTTCAAATCTACACTAACGCATTATTTCTCATTCACATTAAGTATATCATACACTGTATTTGCTTGTGTATAGTAGCACATTTATCTGATGGACATTTAAGTATACCAAGTATATCCTAGCGTGGTTAACATGTTAATCATATGTAGAATTTGTAAATGCCGGGGTTTACTTTGTGATATTACTTTATGTGATATTACTTTGTGCAGTCTTGATAAATTGCATTTTTAAAATGGACACTTTCTGTTGCTGAATATAATCTCAGGATTCCATTGTTTCTGAACCCCATTATATAAGCCATTAAGTCTAAGGGGCACAATGTAGCCACAAGACAACAAAATATTGTTTCGATTCCACTTGACCATAGTATTGAAGGGGTTTAAATAAGTTGGTTTTTTTCAGATTAGTATACCAAGGGGAGACTGTCCGTATATATTTTTTTGCCTTTTAAAAGGGATATATTTTGGCTTAATACAAATTCAAGCACTTTCCAAATTTCAGCTAATATTAATAAGTACCGTAGCCTAAATCTGTATTCAGTCTGAACTGAGGACTATTGATTTATTAGTTCTGTTTTTTCACTACATTCAAACGAAGTAATTGTGTTGGTCTGCTGTGTGTTTTGCCTGTTTGTTTTCTTGTAGTCAATTTACTGTATTTTATTAATGTAGTATGCAGCAATTTTGTGATTTTAATTACTTAAAAAGTAATGTATTATTATTATAGGATAAAATGCTCCTTAAGATCCCTGTTGTATAAACATTTTTTTACCAGTTTGCTAGTTTCAGTTATTTTTTAAGTTTCACTATTATTCAAAATTAATATTGGAGGTTTTTCTTCAATGCTCACTATGTTTTGAGTCTGTTGGTTCACTGTGCAGCAATTTCCATTATACATTCTTTTCATGACTTTTGGATAGAAATATACACGGACTCTATTGGAAATTGTTGTTTTTCCCCTAACATAGGTTAAAAATCTATATTTCCAGCATTACCGACTTCACTGCACCTGTTCTTTCTAATGTGTTACTGGGAATTTTCGGCTAATAGCAAATGAGTAAAACAGATGCGCTTCTCAGACCACAGAGAATTGGTGTCTATGTGCTTATACCTTTCTCCAAATGTATTTGTAGCACATTATTATAGTTGTGGCTGTGCTAGGGGATTGAATGACATACTGACGGTGATTCATTTGGTGGAATGACAAATTTTATTAAGTGTTGTCTTTTTTGGGAGTTAGGCTCGTATTCAGAGTACCGGACGTATAACATATACGTCCGGTGTTTAGCGTTGCTCAGTAATTTTTTAACGTAAGATTATGTTAAAAAATTAAGTTTTATACGTCCGGTGCTCTGAATTCAGGGTTTAGTTCCTATTATTTTGTGTGTTTTTTAAATAGCATGTATATTGCAATTTTGGTATGTACACAAACTACTTTTAAAGTATAAACTTTAAAGGTTTGTTTATATTGTATAGTATAGCATATGTTGTTTGACTTGAGATATATTGAGATATAGATTTTTGTACTTTTCTTCTGTTCAAGCACCATTAAATATACCTTTGTGTCCTCTGATATTTGCTTGTATTGTGTGTGAACACATGTAATTGGAATGCTGTTTTTATAGGAATTTTTACTTGTGTTTTAACATGAGCCAAATACTCAGTTCGTAGTTAGCCTGAGGTTGCAGAGATGGTGTCTGAGGACCAGTTACACCTGGCTCTACTGCTTCTTGCAGAAGGTGATACACTGTCATTCAGTACATGCTGGCCTGTTAGGTCGTCCTGCTTATTCCGTCATAAGAATTGGTTATAATAACAAAGCATCCAATTTGCTGAGTGATTTGTGCCTTTTATTTTGGAAGCTAGTAGCATGCTATTTGGATGGGGTATTTTTCAGTGTTTAAAAGGGGGTGGATTTGCTACTTTAAAACTAAAATGTCTAAATTAGTCTGCTGTATTATGAAAATCCTGTGTTATATGAATGTAAATAACTAGTTTTCTTTGCAGCCTAGCACCAATGCTGCATCTCTCCTGCTGATGTTCTTCAGCTATGTTACAGCCACTTTCATGCAAGGAGTTCTGCAGGCTTATGGCTCATTCTTCTGGAACTGTAATCATGGTATTGGTATAGTCAGAGTTTTGCAATGATAAATTAACTATAAGCTCATATAATGGGTATTCTCCTTTGCAGTGACAAGATGTCTAACTGGGCTTCATGTTACAGACTTAGTTTTTTCTCTGTCCAGTTTTAAATGTGATCAGGTTGAGTCAAGGAAATGTTTTTCAGCTGTCTGCAATACTCAGTCACTTAATGTGAATACGTGAGGGAATATTATATTGTGAAAGTAAGTTCATTTTCAACTGCATTTATTAACTTGTTTTATTTACCTTTTAGCTTGCTGTGGCCATCACTGATTAACTCATGGTCTTAGTGAGAGACGCTACGTTTTAAATGCGGATATGAAGAGTGAGGTTTCTTCAGATGCACCAAAGAGACAGGAGAATCTAAAAGGGGTACTGCTGAACCCTGAACCTGTTGGGACAGTGAAGACGTTCCCAGCAGATGTGGACATGATTGCCAGTAAAGTAAGCAATGAGTTTTCTCACTTGTGCAGTGAAACCAATAAACAGCAGAGGAACTTAAACAACAGTGACACTGATCAAGAGAAGGGCCTTGTTGTGCGAAAAAAGAGGAAAAGCCAGCAGGCTGGTCCTTCCTATTCACAAAGCTGTGAGGTCAAAGAAAACCGGAGACTTTTAGAATTAAGGCTCAAGCCTCAGAGTGACGATGACAATGATTCTTCTTTCAGTGACTGTTTATCTTCGCCTTCATCTAGTTCCCATTTTGGGGACTCTGATACTATGACTTCTGAGGATGACAAGGACAGCCCTAGGCATTTTTCACCTGCAGGTGTAAATGCAACAGATAGAACTCCTAGTACAAGGGCCCAAAAATGGGCCCGTGCCAAGTCCGAGTCTGTGCCTAATATGTTAATGAAGCGGCCTTGCTATCAAGTGAGCACCTTGCGGAGGCCACTGCATCGAAAGACTTTTATTAAAAAGGGATCCTCTCAAAGGACACAGAAACAGAAAGAGCGGATATTAATGCAGCGGAAGAAGAGGGAAGTATTGGCCAGGCAGAAATATGCTTTGCTGCCTAGTTCCAGTAGTTCTAGTGAGAATGACCTCAGCAGTGAATCTGCCTCCAGCTCTTCCACTGAAGGAGAAGACATTTTTGTATCTTCTGAGGAAAACCACCAAAATGGTACAACTCTTCCCTCAGGTAAAGCATGTTATGATCTTTGTACTTTGTTAGAGACGTATTTTGTTTGTCACCTGTCTAGAAGGAACATCTCCAGTTACTCAGCAGATATGAGGACTGTTCACAAAGCCTATCTGGTGGGGTATTTGGGATTAGCAGTGCTGTTTGGGTCCATTAGATGAACACACCCAGTTATCACTGCTCTATAAAAATTCCTGCCAGTTAGGGGGTTTCTTTTGCACATATTTTTTTGACCTTTTAGATTCTTGGTAAAAATAAAATTTCCAGTGTTTGCTTATGAATTTTATGCTTATATTGCATTGTTTGTTCAAATTTTGATCGATAATGAGCTTACCATGTGCTCAGGTTATTGTCTGGTATTTATGGGTGAGGTATTGTCCTGTCATTTGCTTTCTCTAGCGAGCTATACAGTTTGGTTTATTTATACAGTGTACATTGTGTAAAACTATTATATATTGCTTTGATTTCTTTTTTTTTTTCCTTTGATTCCAGAGCCTTGATCATTGAGCCCTGTTACTAGAGGGTTGTTGGCAGTTTATCTGGGTACAGCTGGTGCTGGCTTTAAATAAATCCTTCTGCCTGACAATAAGTAGTTTGTTGCCATGGGTGGCAATAGATAGAGCAGATGGTTTGAGTACAATGATAGAAAATGACTCTCAATCAGCAGAAAACAGCAACCTCCAGTAATAGCCCATCTTTAGTGTTGCTGTTTATCATACATTCCTCTGTGCTGAACAATACACTATATGAGACCATCAAATTTCCAGGACTTCAAAGTTGATGTATTATAATTTTTGTGTTTGGTAATCTACATTAAATTGCACGCCCTGATGAACTGTACTGTTTTACAAAGTATCCTGCAAGCCCAGTCTGCCCTCTTTCACATAATGCAAAGGTTGGTTAAAGTATCTCTTGTACCCCTTTCACATCGCCACCAAATTCTCTGCAAAAAAACGCCACTTCCAGTCGACCCAGGTCAAAAGACCCGGGAAAAAAAGAAATGTTTTTCCCGGGTCCTACCCGGGAAGGGTGGAAATGAGAAAGGTCCAGGGTTGTTTTCAACCCGGGTCTTTCATATTGCCTCCCGATTAGTGCAGATTTGTTTACTGTCCCTATGGCAACAGTAAACAAATCTGTTTTTAGCATTGGATAAATAAAAAACCATTTTGCAAGTATAGGGCATGCTGATGCTTGTAGTGCTACAAGCATTAGCATGCCCAAGGATGGCAGAACCACAGGTGCCTGCATGCCATGTCATCCTGTGCAATAAAACAAAGTTATGCCTCTCCTAGCTAATAAATAAAATATAGGGCCGGCCCATAACTTATAAAAAAAAAAAAATACCTAACCTTTAATACCCCAAATAATAAAAATAATAAAAAGATGATATTTATATAAAGCATAAAATAAATGAATAAAATAATGGCGTAAAAAGAAGTACTTACCATCTTGATTAGGATCCAATCTTCCAAGCTTTTAATCCGTGGGGGAGGTCTTTGAAAAACAAAAAACCCCATGTCCCGCCGCAACTCATATCATGCACCGCAGGAAATCCCGACGCTAATGACAGCTCTGCTGTCATTGGGGTGTATTTATACCCTTGGGCAGGCTGTGAGATCACCATGGAAACAGC
>WWET01000946.1:18975-45290 GCA_011038615.1 Limnodynastes dumerilii
AACTCATGTCACCATGGAAACGGGATTTCCCTGGCTGGGCAAGGGTGTAAATATACCCCAATGACAGCGGAGCTGTCATTGGCGTCGTCATGAGTTGTGGCGGGCCATAGGGTTTTTTGTTTTTCAAAGAGCTCCCCCACAGACTAAAAGCTTGGAAGATCGGATTCTAATCAAGATGGTAAGTACTTCTTTTTACTTATCATTTTTATGTAATTTTATTTATTTTATGCTTTATATAATTAGTGTTAAATATTTTATTGTTGTGTTAAATGTAAATATTTTATTGTGTATATAGGGGTATTCAATGTCATAATTTTTTTTATAGGTGGGCATTAAATGTTAGGTATTTTTTTTTTTATGTAAGGGGCCGGCCCTATACTTTATTTATTAGCTAGGAGGAGCATAACTTTGTGGTTTGTTGCACAGGATGACATGGCATGCTGACACTAGTGGTTTTCCACTACAAGCATCAGCATACCTTGCCATGTTAAAAAGCCACTAAAACCTTTGAAATTCAGTGGAGATGTGAAAGGGTCACACCCAGGAATTTCCCAGGTTTTTGTGTGCTTAAAAGTTTTTTTTTTTTTTGTTTTTTTTTGACCCTGCATCTCTTGCTGGAAAATCCTGGGTTTTTCAGAGTTGGTGATGTGAAAGCGGTATTGAAAAGATTGTTATGTTACATATGTTGATGTTTCTTTTAAATTCATTGTTTTTTTTTCGTCTTTAACAGATGATGAGTTTGTACTTTTAGTACAGTTTTATGTGGGTAACCCATACATTCCTTTGTTGGCTTAAAGTTGTTCATAATTTGGGCTTTATGATCAGTGTGAATTGGATCTAAACATATATGTGCATCTAGCTCTGCAAAAATGTATTTAAGTTGGAATGCACCCATTTGTACTGGTCTTCAAAGATAAAAGAATAGACGATTGTATTTGTTGAACAGCATACAAACAGATTGTGTATATTAAGTTGTGATTAATAAGTAACATGGCATAGCAACACATTTGGCTGCATTATTTGTCATTATTCCCTCCCCCTTTTCTCATAAGAACTTTGCTTTTAATTCATTATTAATCTCAAGTGCCTGAGTTATTGACTTACAGTCCCTTATGGAAAGAACTGCCTGTGATATAGAAACTATGATCTGTGTTTCCTTTTGATATGTCTTATAACAGCTTGTGAACTTCACATGTGTCACAGACTTTAACCATTTTTACCTTTTCCCCATCCCTTTACCTAGAAGCAGCCCAAAAAATTTCAAATAGGAGAATATTTCTTGAGACCCTTACAGAAATAGTTTGCATGCCCCTTAGTGCAGCATTTGTTTATGCGTTCTATCAGAAATACTGCATGGCTTTACTAAGATCTAACCTATTATAATGCACATATACTTAGGTCAGTTCATTGGTTCTACCTTGCAGGTAGCATTGATGAGGACGTTGTAGTCATTGAGGCTTCATCCACACCACAAGTCCCTGCCAACAATGAAGAAATCAACGTTACCTCAACTGACAGTGAGGTAGAAATAGTGACTGTCGGCGAGACATACAGGTTTGCATTTTTTTTTTTTATACCAGTTCAGTTCCATTTTACCATATACTCTTATTTGTACCTTTCATGTTTATTTGTTTTTTTTAACATTAATGAAACATTAATGCCAGGCGGCTGATTAATTTTTTTGTAACATTTTGTTATTGGAATTATGGGAAATGATCAAAATTTTAAATGTTATTTTATTGAATCAAACTATCGGCCCAAGTGAAGTGCTGCTATATAAAGCCATGGGATCCTTATAGCTGTTAGCATGAGCAACTGCTTGACTCAGAGGCCTGATACTGCAATCAGGAGATTATTGCATATTGGGCAGTAGTGGTGGTCTTCTGTGCAATAACTGATGACATTTTCCAGCTGTGTTTAGCCCACACAAGCAAGCAGTGAGTGACGTTAGCTTTGTGAAGACAAAACAGAGTTCTAAAACGGCTTCTTGCCCAGCATATAAACCAGAAACTATTATTCTGCCTGATTATAATCCTATTAGTAATCATAGGATTTTGTGTGTCTGAATTATAAAATGCAGTTGTCCAGAAATTGTACCATATATCTATGTGATCATGGCCATAGGCAGATTTGGTTGCTCTTTGTCTGTATAATATGTCAACCACAGAATTGGTCATTTGGCAATCGGTCCAAGCAATCAATATGCAAAGTCTCCAGTGTATAAATTAGTAGTATTATAGAATTTTATAGTACTCTCCTAAAATATGTACACATTTCTGAAACTAAAAACCTCAAAAATATAAACAAAACATGCATCAATTATAGGGAACCCACCCATTCATGCTGCTATATATGTGTGTGTGTGTGTGTATATATATACTTTTAGTAGGTCTTGTCTCAAGAGCTATTATTAATTAATTAATATTATTATCAGTGGTAAATTGTTTTATTTGCATCTAGAGGAAGGGCTGAAGTACAATAAATGTTATACTGTTGTGTATTACTCAGCCTGAGCATACCTTAAAGTGTGAAGTGATGGCTGTAGTGCAGATATTTAAACATCATCATATCTGTAACTTGTGATGTGAAATGGAAGAGGCCCAAATCATTTGGAACTCACTATGGATAAACAGGCGGTTGGAGTATTTTCCACTAGCTCCAGTAATTTGCTTGGTCGGCAGTTCCTGCTCACACAAAGCAAATTATCCTAAAGCATTTAACCATTTGTTGACAAGTGTTGTGCATCCAGAATCTACAGCAAGAGCATATGTGTAAATGGTCTTCACAGGACATATAGGCTTTTTAATTCGCATTGTTAGAAATTCTAGTTTCTCATATTGCAGGCATAACTTGTGCATTTTTTAATAGAATTTCCAGGAAAAGCCTAAACTATTAATGTGCATACACATGAGAGTTATGCTCAGTAAGGATAGAGGTAACAGCTTTTACATTTTCACCTGGTAAATTATAGCTTGCATCCCTCTCCATATCAAACCCTTTTTAATTGGTCAAAATGCATTTTAGAATGATGTACCCTCAGACTATGAAATCTAGTACATGGGAAACATGATTTGCATCTCTTGCCTGTGTGATTAACCTCTGTTGGCTGTTCTCTGTTGGAGGCAATCTCCTTACAGAGGCCTGTTGACGTTTTTCACAGGAGGGATTTTTGGATGTCCTCCAAAGGGGTTACCTGTGTTTAAGGTGGGCATGAAGGTCATTTTATTAAGCTGCTGTGTAAATGGGACCAGTGGATTTGGTGAAATGAGGTATGAAGACATTTCCCCTCAGTGGCCTTTGGGGGATTTATGATATACTGCACTTTACAAAAGGCACAAACTATAAGCACCTTATGCATCTGTTAATTCACATCAAATGGTGAACATTTGTTTTTTTGTTTTTATAATTATGTAAAAACAAATTATTGTGGTAAAATGGTGCTGAGGAAGCAGCCCTTTTGACTCCATTATAGTGTGGTGCTTGCATGTTCTCTTTGTAATACTGTTTGCTGTGGGGATACAGCTGTGATCATTGAGTTCTTTAA
This sequence comes from Limnodynastes dumerilii, assembly GCA_011038615.1. NCBI lineage: Eukaryota > Metazoa > Chordata > Amphibia > Anura > Limnodynastidae > Limnodynastes > Limnodynastes dumerilii. The sequence continues at coordinate 22,520 of WWET01000946.1, forward strand.
TGCAAAGCACATAGTTTTTAATGTTGTTAAATATAAGTGATATATTGGCTTTTACACTTTGTCCTTCACATTCTGTACAATGTCTGATATAAGTATACTCACCCCTAAACTCCTATTATAATACACATTTCTTTTATTGTAGCAGTGAAGATTTTTTTGTTTGTATGAATATTTGTTGCTTTTGTTGTTGTTGTTTTTTTAAAATAAGTTTTACCAATTGTACGTCAGGATTCTAACCCTCTCTTCCTTGCAGGAAGTAAACATGTAAGCAGTAGCTTGTGTTAACTTCCTATGCTGTAATACTGACATGCAGGGCCTGATTCAATTGACTGTAAAGACTTCTGTATTTTGGTTGCGTTGCGAGGTGTGCATAAAAATCTGAGATGTTTTTCTACTGTAATAGACGGTGAGACGCACATTTTCATTGTGACCAAAACATTGCAGCCAGTTGAATCGGGCCCGTAGTGTTCAGTAAGTTGCCAAGTAACCACGTTACTGTAATGACAAAGTGCCTGGTTGTTGTCCTCATGGTAGCCAAAGCTTATTTCTTGTCCTATCAGCCTTTACTGCCACTAAAATTGCATGTTGTGTTGATTATCTACTGTGCTCCATGATGGCAACAGGGTGTGGTCAAATAACTAAGGAGCACCAAACGTGTCCAACAGTAGTGGGTGCACATTCTTTTATTACACAATTGTTCCTAATGTAAAGTCTTCAGCTGTAGCAGACCATAGTTCTAAACAGACAAGGACATTCTCATGTGTTCTATTTACTGGAAAAATAAGACTGATGGGTCATCCCTCACTTCTAGATTGTGATTTGATCCATTCCTTACTAATAAAGGCTGTGATCAATTTTAGTGATCCATTGGGTACAGAATGTAGGTCAGTACAGTGTCCCGCTACTTGCAGTTGGTAGTTTGTGCATGTGATGGGCTTTTCTATGACAGGGAATGTACAACATGCTGAGAACTCTGCATGTATTTTTCATTTCCACTTTCTATAAATTATTCATTATGATTTCTTGAAAAAAATAAATAAATCCTTTGCACACTATCCATATTGCATATATGTAGTCAGTCCATTGCACAGCATGTGGAATAATTGGAAAATATTGTAAAGGAACATAAAAAAAAAAAGAAAAAAAGAGCCGTGCTTAAGACTGAGAGAGGTGAAAACCTGTGGCAGACATAAGCCGTAAAGAGGTCAGTTATTGGGCTGCCTGTGCCAAGGCACATTAAACTAATTTCAGTGAGCTATCCATTTTATTTATACGTGTAAATTATTTCCTTAGAAATATAATTCTGTTAAAGACCTGGCAAACGTTTTTGCAGAGTATGTCACACACACAGTATTTGAAGCACAATAAATAAAATAGGTTCTAACATAATTTTTTTTTTTTTTTTTTTTGCTGAATGTTGTATAACCAGTTTTTTTGATAACTTGCCATGCTGTTATTGACCTGTCCCCTTAATTTCTCCAATCAGGTCTCGTTCTGGACTTGGACACTCTAGATCACATTGGGGCCAAAGTTCAGGCTCCCAATCTGGAAGAACCCAGGAGCACAGAAGTCGCAGCAGGGTTTCCACAGTTATTCAGCCTTTAAGACAAAGTGCAACTGAAGTTGTGGACCTTACTGTAGATGAAGATGGTATGGAGATTTTGCTTGTCTTTTAAAATAAACTTGTGCAAATCTAGTTCTTTATTTCCATTAATGAAAAAGGCACAATTGTTCAGTAGGTGTTTGTTCCTGTTACTGGAAAGTGTTTTATTAGTTGTTAAGATGATTGCTTAGATGTTTATAGCTTTCTGCCACATACAGCAGAGAGAGCCAGGTATTGTAGGAAGTTTTTTTCAATACCTGGTTGTTTTAGCAACATTGTCCCAGATCCAGAGCTACGTTCCCTTTACGTTTCAACACGTAGCGTATTTACGCTATCTTATTTACTATGCACTCCCCTCGGTCGTACGTACTTTTGCCGTTTTATACGCTGCCCAAATCCTACCTTAACTTTTTAACGCATGTGTAGTAACTATTTGACACTATGTAGCGTTTCGTTACGTAGATTGCGTACATGCGGTCTTTAGAGACCACATGCACGCAATCTACGTAATAAAAAAAAGGTATATAGATAGCGTAAGATAGTATGCATGCGTAGTATCTAGAATCGCAAAATTAGGCATGTGTGTAAATAATGTCAGTGCTGTGAACTGGCCCGATAAATCTTATGGTTTTTTTTTTATTACACTTATTTTTATTTTAGTGTTCGTTGAGCAATTATATTGCTAAATGCACTGAGTAAACCTCACATCTAAGGGATATATGACAAATCAGGCTGCTGGTTATTATCTGGTGCTGCTTATGCTCTCTTACCGGATGTTTGGTTGCAGTTACTGTGGCTAAATGGATTAACCCCTAAGGGAAAGGAGGAACTGAGCTGCAACCTTGCAGTATAGGCTTGACAGAAACACCAGATGAATGCTCAGATTATTTAACAGATTATTTAACAGAATAAGTGTTAAATCTATTTTTACTATGTTTAAATGGAATAAATAAAACTATTTTACGTTTATATAAAGTATGTGTTTCTTTAATGATGGTTTTAGTTGTGGGTATTGTTGGTAATATAATTACATTAAATGATCATTTTGTTTTGTGACTGGACTACAGAGCCAACTGTGCAGTTACCACTAACGTTTTTTGCATGTACTTTCTGTGTGGTAATGGTTATATATTTTTTTTTTTTTTCTGTAGATCCTACAGTTGTGCCAAGTACCCCTGAGTCTCAGCCTATTAGTGCTGTATCCAGTAGTACGTCTATTTCTGATGCAATATCAGAACCCTCGGGATCTCAGACTTCCACCGTGACTGAGAACTCGCCTGTTACCCCTATTAATAGTACAGCAGGTTTAACAGCAGGTGAGTCCATTAATTCTCACTTTTTTTTTTTTTTTACTATTTACCCTGTAGCAATATAGCAATAGACAGGAGTGAGAACAGGCTAACACTCAAAGAAACTCTCAGTGCAAATGGGGAGGCAAATCTAAAGTTTGTTGTTTGTTTGTTTTATTAATTACTGAACAAACTGATTAATTTGTTGCACATACAATAAATTTCAGAAACCATATTGACTCTTAGGAGGATGTTTAATTCAGCCTCAGGGTGTCCCATGGAGATGCAATAAGGTTTCCACGTTCACCATGTTGCTTGAATTCATGAAAAAACATTTCCAGGGTAATAACCACCTTCAGCACTCCAGGGTCTAGATTTACTAAGCTGCGGGTGTGGAAAAGCGGAGATGTTGCCCATAGCAACCAATCAGATTCTAGCTGACATTATCTAGTATGTAATAATTAAATGAGATCTAGAATGTGATTGGTTGCTATGGGCAACATCTCAACTTTTCCAAATCTGCAGCTTAGTAAATTTGGTCCCAGGTCTTATTTTTTCTTTTGTGTTTGGTCTGTTGTTGTTATGCACACTATAGGAAAGACTTCTGGCAAACAATCTTCCTTAACTTTTGTTTGTCCTTGTTACCTATTATTGTATAGCGCAGACTACTCTTCCCGTATTTTATACGTTTGTCCTTGTTACCTATTTTTGTATAGCGCAGACTACTCTTCCCGTATTTTATGTTTGTCCTTGTTACCTATTATTGTATAGCGCAGACTACTCTTCCCGTATTTTATATGTTTGTCCTTGTTACCTATTATTGTATAGCGCAGACTACTCTTCCCGTATTTTATATGTTTAGCGCAGACTGCTCTTCCTGTATTTTATACGTTTGTCCTTGTTACCTATTATTGTATAGCGCAGACTACTCTTCCCGTATTTGATATACGTTTGTCCTTGTTACCTATTCTTGTATAGCGCAGACTACTCTTCCCGTATTTGATATACGTTTGATGCAACATATTTGCATTTTTTTTTTTAATCTTTTTGACCCAGTCTAATCGCGTCATGGATTATTTGGGTTTGATATACAAAAGATCATTGGTATACCATAAGTGACAGATTGCAATAAAGACAGACTAAAGTCCTGTTTTTCAGTGACTGGACTATAGTTTATTAAAAATAATATTATAGTTATTAACATTTACAAAACTGTCACAAAGGTTTCCAGCACCATACAGGTAATATACAAGCTTAGACATGTCCTGAATATTGAGTTAACATATTCATTATTTATAAATATTTATTTATTATTTAGAAAATTCCAATAATATATATATAAAAAAAATCTAACACATTTATTTTCCACATGTCATATAATTTTATGGATGTATGAGTACACTAAGAAACGAATGTTATTGTGGAAGAATCTACCCAATTAAATATCTGAAGGAACACTCCATTGGCTAGCATTCACCAGTATGCCGCATCTATGAACTTTAAACTTTGAATTCCCATTATATTTATTGCATTTATCACTTTTTAATTGTTGTGGTTTATTCACTCAAATATGCATTGATATAATTATATATTAGTTTAGGTTTAGATTAAGATTTTCACTCTAGTCACTGTTTATCACACCAGTGCTGTTTCCTCACCCACACCTATATATTTTACACAATGGTACAAGCGGTGGCACAAAGTTGACTGTAAGACAAAAATACAAAACTATTTAAGTATAAATTAAAAGGGGGAAGAGATAAATTAGAGGATGTGAAGGACAAGAGTATAGATGGTCCTGCCAGTGAGTGCTTACAATGTTCAAGGTAGGCAGAGACTAACATGAAACAAGTGGTGATGGAAAGGGAGAGGGTTGTAGAGATCCGGGCCAGATTTACTAAGCTGCGGGTTTGGAAAAGTGGAGATGTTGCTCATAGCAACCAATCAGATTCTAGCTGACATTCTCTAGTATGTAAAAGAAAAGTGAGAGCTAGAATATGGTTGCTATGGCCAACATCTCCACTTTTCCAAACCCTGCAGCTTCGTAAATCTGGCCTCTGGAGTGAGGGCATAACCTGATGGATTGCGGGAGATAATTTCAGAGAAGAAGGTGCCTGGCAGTGGGGATACAGTTTGATTATTAGAGTATTAGAATATAATTGTATAAAGATTTAATGTTTATTAGTCTATGTTCCAGGGCGTGCTATTAGTAGGTACAGAGTTGTTGGATCTCATTGTGTGAGAGGGGTGCACTGCAGTTGTCTAGTTGTTTTAAGTTACTGCTGCTATCATAATGCTATGTGTGGTTTTTGGTTCTGTGTTTTGAGACACTGCTTTAATTTGTAGAGGTAGCCCCCTAAAAAAGTTTTTAAATAAAGTATGGCAAGTTTACACTGCAATAATATTCTATGGATGTGTTAGAATGTCCTTTTTTTTTTTTTATACCTGGAATAATTGTGCACTTTAAAACCTAATTTTATAGCCCCTTGAGATCAAGGCTTCAAGGCCTTATAAGGTATAACAACCCTAAGATTAGAAACTGCAATTTAAGCTTTCAAGATGAAACATAAGTGATGTTGGCAGTACGCAGCTTATATAAACGTAACCACATGTAAAGTAGTATTAAGTTAGTCTGTGTTTTGTGTGTATGGAGTCCACTGTATATTCTCTTTGTGTTAGTCTTTGAGTTCTCAGTGTTTGAGTATCAGATTAATGATGACTTTGCATACCCTTGTAAGTGTTAAAGTAACAGAATTCATGTGTGTTTTTATCCAACATAAAGATGACCCCAGAAGGACTGTGGGCACCACTGCGGATAGTGGCCCTCCTGCAATGCCACGCTTACCATCTTGTTGCCCTGAGCATTCACCCTGTGGAGGATCATCACAAAATCCACATGTATTAGGACATGCTCATTCAAGTTGTTATCCATCTCATAGTCATCACTTTCCACACCACCATCATCACCACCATAATAGTTCTCATCCCACCGTTCCTCTGTCTCCTCCTCCTTTCCCGGACTCGCACTGTCCTGTGGAAAGAAATGCCCCTGTGCCACCGCCCTGTGGAGCAACAAGTAGCTCCTCTACCTATCATGACCCGGTAAGAGTTGGTTGGAGGAATGTGTTTATTATAAATGTGATCTGTTGTGTGTTTTGGTGATGTATTTATGTTGCATTTACATTGCTTTTTAGTCTGATTTGTTGAGATGTAACTGGCTATATATTGATCTGTGCAACCCATTGGTTGGGCAAAGAAGAAATCACATTGATTATTACCTGAGGCGATTATTTATTGGCATACTGCCTTAGTCAATAGACACATTCAGACCTTATCTATATTAGTATTTTGTTTCTGCTGTATAATGTCTTCTCAATTACTTTTTTACTGGTCTGCTTCAAGTACAATGTAATGTAAAGTATTCTAGGCGTTTGGTCAATGCGGCCTCCCTATAGGAGTGCACTTTCAGAGAGAATAAGGAGAGTGAAGTATCGGTATGTGTCTCTAGGAGGCAGTTTGGTTTTTTTTTGTTTTCTTTATTCCAGAGTTTCTTCCTTTCAGTTGGAGGCTTTGGTTAGTAGCTTGTGTAAGGTGTAGTGAACCCTGTATACATGTAGCTTTAGACTTGGTCTTATGGCTGTGTCATTTGCATTGCAGCAGGCCTTGCCTGTGGACCTCAGCAATAATGGTATAAGAAACCATGGAAGTGTTGGATTTCATAGCACCTCTGCTTTTGACCCTTGCTGTCCTGGCTCATCATCCCGTTCTACAGTCTATGGACATCAGTCAACTGCCAGTACAGCCCAAACTATAGCTATCGATGGCTTTGGATCTAGCCTGGTAGCTCAGACACAACCACCTCCTCAGACGTCCCTTTCCTCCTGTCGGCACTATATGCATGCTCCATGTAGGTATATCCATAACGTGGTCTACAGATATAAACATACTGCTGATTGCTGCTTCTATTACAGGGTAGTATTGGGTGTCCTCTATAATTAAGCAAACATTAAACACATAACCTAAGTCTTCTTGGAACTAGTCTTGTGTAAGTGTATACTTTCCTCGGGATTATAAACTGAAATAAACATTTTAACTTCACAATTGCCTTTTACTTCTAAAAATGTCTAATTGGGTTATGTGTAAAAGAAAGCAAATTGGTGATTGCAGCTTTATAATGGAGTAAAATGATTACAAACACTAAATATGTTCTTGATGTAGAAGGCAATATTTATCATGTGTTACCATAGCCTATATTAGCAGAGTGTTTTTAGTTTCGTTTCTGGAAAGGGTTTGTTTCGTGTAAAAGACAGGGCTTAATTGAGTATAGTGGGAAATTTAATTCAGTGTGAAATGTACTGGACACCATTGACTATGTAGTGGTAGAATTTAATCTAATGAGTGTATTTAATAATTTTTTATCTAGATTATATCTTCTCCAAATAAATATTTGCCTGGGCCACACAAGGCTTTCCGCTAGCCCTGACTAGAAATCTGTTGAGCAGCACGTTTAGACTCATTGACCATTTTGAAAACTTTCATAGTTTTACAAGAGTATTGTATATGGTAATCGTTTTGTTTTACAACATAAATAAAAAATATATATAGCTTAATACGCTTAAGTATTTGTGTAGGTTGTGATTGAGTTACTGGTCTTGCAGAATACATTTAATTTGATTCTTTTTAGCTTTCTATGATCTGCACTTAGTGTTGTACTGCTGTTGTTTATGAACCTATATCACTATTTATATATGTATTTTTTTTGTTTGCTTTCTAGATGCTTCGCTTACAAGGCCTCTCCATCACCACACCTCTGCCTGTCCTCATGCCAATCCACCACCCCAACCGCCGCCACCACCCCAGATGGACTATGTGATTGCCCATCCCGTGCCGCCTTTCCACCCATCTCTTCCCAGCCTTTCCTCTACACATCCTGTTCCTCCTCCACCTCCATCCCACCACTTCACAAGTGCTGCTGCTCCACTCTCTCAGCATCTCTCCACGACCCACCAGTCGATGTCTCATCATATTTCTGCAACAGCACCTGCGACACAGAGATTGCACCCTCATGAAGTTATTCAGAGGATGGAAGTTCAAAGACGACGCCTTATGCAGCATCCAACGTAAGTGCCACTTTCACATCAATCAACCACCCCTTATTCCGTCCCCTTTCTATGCTGCTAAGAGATCCTAATTTCTATTGGTCTTTTCTAGACGTGCTCATGAGCGTCCCCCTCCACATCCACATAGAATGCATCCAAACTATGGACATGGACACCATATTCATGTTCCACAGACAATGTCCTCACACCCCAGGCAGGCTTCTGACCGGTCAGCTTGGTAAGTAGGCAGAGTTCACAAGAGACTCAGCCGTTTCCTTGCTTTATGATATCCCACTTGCAACTTCTTTTTCATCTATTATAAATACTGGTGGCTATTAATATAGAATTTTTTAGCCAAATTTGTCTGCTGTAATGCTTGCAGATTGTTGTTCCATGTGGTTTCTAGTTCTAATAAGCTGAATATAAATTTAAATTGTTTTGTTTGCTTACAGGGAGATAGCAATTGAAACTGGAGTGACAGCGGCCCCTTACCAAACAGGTCCTTTACATCCTCATTTAGCTCACTATCATCCACCACCCAGGCTTCATCACTTGCAGATTGGGGCCCTACCATTAATGGTAAGATATGTTCACTGTGAAAACTGATGGTGTGCCACGTAGGGCAGTTTTTTTTATCCTCTGCTCATATTCTCAATACAGTGGCTTATATGTATCTAGAATATTTTTAGACTTCATGTTTTTAGATTACATGACAACTGACACTTGGCTATGTTTTAATTTTTTTTACAACTTTATTACTGTTTCTGAACATAAGCAGCAAGTAACTGGTTGACCTACTGTGGGTTATTGGTGGATTTTGTGCCTAATAAAAGAGTTGTGTAGCTAATACACTCTTTAAAAACACCCTGTCTTTCTGTAGAGTAAGTTTAAGTATGAACTAAAAAAAAAATACACATAATGCAAACTGTTATGAAATTTGATTTCTCATCTGAAATGATCTATTAAAGCAAAGAACAAGTTGTAGTAAAGTATTTCAGCTGGTTTATGGAACCTATTAATTTCTCAATAAGTCATTGACACTCTGCATCTGATTCTAAAGTCTACATATATTCTGGGTTAAGACCACAGTTGTTTAGTTTGTTTTATCAAGTATTTTAGGATGTAACATATTTGTGGAATACACAATTTATTGATTTACAGAGCCATTTCAAGGTTTTGTTTTTAATATGAATATTCCGTAATCCTAATACCGTACTCTGACCAGTCAAGCTTTTCCAGGTTTCCAAATAGAGGTCAAAACCTTTTAGAAAAATATGGGACTATCCCAGAAAATGTTATATTTTCTTGTGAAATTTAGATTTCAGTCTGATCCCAGGCATAGTTGACTTTTGAACGTAAATGTGTGATTTATAAATCATACTATGAGTACTGTGACCCACTGAAAATATAAAAAATACAAAACCAAATGATTAAACAGGTATATTCTTTTCCTTCAATATCTATCTTGTTTTGTTTTAATGGGCCTCGGCATTAGTGCAATACTACCAAAACCCTCCTATTTCTGCATAAACGGATGAAAGTTTCCCTTATGCTGTAAAAATAATACTTTGTAATAAAGGGTATTTACAGGTGCCCATAGTAATATAGAAGGGGTGCAGAAGAAATCTATTGTGTCCTTTTCCCAATTCTGCGTTTCATTGCATGTCAATTTAATAGATATAGTAGTAGGTGCAAATATTTCGATGTGTTTGCAGGCACAGTTGTGTCGACACCCATAAATGATCTGTAAAAGTAGCAGGCAGGTCCGTTTTCACTTGATGTGTTGCCGCTTCTTACCAGTCATCTGTCTTGGATGCTGTCCTTGTAAAATTAGAACCATGCTTTGGGGATAGAAACTCAGCTATTTTGCCCCCTCTGCAGTGGAATGGTACATTATATGTACTGTGTTACACATTGCTTTGTCACTATTTTTTTTTTAACTACCAAGTCCAGACCATCACAACAGTTTTGTGTGTTGCATCTTTTTTTTGTTCTTGTTATTATAATTTTTTTAACCTTTTTCTGTGACTACAATGGATCGCTTTGCTGTTAGGTGGGTGAATACTTTACGCAGACTGCCAACCTCTAGCAGCAAAGAGGTCTGTAAGATCATTTTGAAGCAGTTGTGTTAAAGTTTAACTTACATCTGCTATTTGACTAGGTTCCAGACATGGCGGGCTACCCTCACATCCGCTACATTTCATCTGGATTGGATGGAAGGTCATTCAGAGTTCCTTTCAGGGGCAATTTTGAGGTTTGTAACAGAATGTTAGCTTTCTGCTGTCATATTTGTAGGCAAAGTACCTATGGAATCTTTCAGTGAGGTTCCCAGTTCACACTAAATAAATAAACAAGTCACTCCCTTAATCAGATGCAGAGTGTTAATTTGGGTTCCCTAACCACAAGAAATGGGCACAAGTTTCAATTTGCTAGGTGTATTTTTTTTTAATATAGACTCACTTGGCAGGGAACCAAAATTGTTCATTTCAAATAATGCAAATTGTGGCGTTTAGTAGTCTAGACAGCAAATGTTACTATTTAATTCTTTTCTTGGTGCACATGATGTTTTGTTTTTAATCTTTTAATTGAAATATAACCGACTTCTGTGAAAGAAGACTTCTAAGTTATGGTTAGTCCACAATATGTTTACAGGAATTGTCATCAGGCTTCGAAATGTATTGATTTTATTTAGTTATAATCTGATAAATCATTGCAGTTCAATTTCCTAATTGCAAAGAAAAAAAATCAGCATTCTTTCTGCTCTGTTCTTGCGTGCGTATGTATGTATGTAATGTATGTATGTATGAATGCAGGTGAAGTTCAGTGGTATGTATAAAGAAATTCAGGTCACAAGCCTGGTTTACTGTTGATGGGTAGGGGAAACTCCATAAAATATGATAATATTTATAAGTGAAATTTATTCTTTTATACTATTTCATAACAATCGTCCTGTTTACACCCCCCACTCGCTGAAGGTTAAACAAGGATGTCTTCCTGTTTTCTATAAAGTAATTACTAATCGGGTTAGCTTATTTTATTTCATGTTTGTGTTATGTGAGGCAATGTATTGGAGTGATGCAACTTTGAAACCCTGTTTGCATTCACCTATGGCAGTCTGCCTACATTAACACATTAATCAATGTGTTATTTTACAGGAGCTAATTCACCTAGAGGAAAGACTTGGCAATGTGAATCGTGGAGCTTCCCAGGGCACTATAGAACGGTGCACGTACCCACATAAATATAAGAAGGTGAGTGAGAACACTTTTTACTTTGTAAATGTCATTAAAGTAGTTTCTGTTGCCATCCAAACAAGCCAGAATAAGTTCAATCCTTTTATCCTATGAGGTTTTTTTTTCCCAATTGAAAAAAAAAATGTATCTATAAGTAATAAAGTTGCTACAGTGTGATACAAGGATGTTTTTGCAAATGTAACTAGATTTGTTCCCCATAGTTTATAATAAAACGATGAGAATATAGGACATTTATGGTTTGGTCAATGGTGTGCAGACCCTTCCAGTTTTGCGTACAGTGCTATTTGTTTTAATTTAAAGCTTTGTAGTCATAATTTTACATTGCCAAATTGACACCACAACCTGTGCTATTGGGTTGGTTTTCTGAAATCTTGACTACATAGCTTCAATTACATTTAACTATATTATTTAGCAGAATAGTGGGGCTCTGAGTAATGTGTGAAAATTTTGTATGTGTATGCATGAAACCTGTCTCCATCCAGTGTGCCAATAATTTCATCTCTACTAATAAGGTATCCACTGATTGGTTCTCACAGAGGAAACTCCATGGCAAACAAGATGGAGAGGAAGCCACTGAGGAAGACACTGAAGAAAAATGTACCATTTGCCTTTCTATATTAGAGGAAGGGGAAGATGTCAGGTAATATACTATTTTTTTTGTATTTATATTAAAAAAGGGAGAGCTTGGAGGGTTTTTTTTCCCCCAACACAAACCTCACACCCTGCTACCTCATCTTTAAATGAGGTATTTGGCCCTGTCCCCAACCTTTGTTGTGCTAATTCCTTTAACTTTTCCAGAGACATTATTGATCTTCACAGATCAATTATTACCTGTTGCCCTTAAATAATAACACTGCACTTTTCCAGATGATGGTGACTATTATGTGCATGATGCTTGTTATTATGACTGCTCTTTAATTATGTTCTTTCTTTTTCTACACAGACGCCTCCCATGTATGCATCTCTTTCACCAAGTGTGTGTGGACCAGTGGCTGATCACAAACAAAAAGTGCCCCATTTGTAGAGTGGACATTGAAGCTCAGCTTCCTACAGAAAGTTGACATTTCTCAAATAAACATTATACCCTTTTACACCCTTCGGTACTGCAGCCAACCAAAGATGGCATGACTTAACTGCACAGATATGGATTCAATAAAGTTTGTGTGCCAGCTCTGCCTCAGTATACAATTAATGCTATAGACTACCATTTGTATACAGATCATATTTAGGTCCTTTGCTGCTTACAGGTTTCTTGTAGCAAGGAAGGGTAAATGTATTTATGAAGCCGTTTTGTTTGTTTTGTTTCCTTTCGCACCCATTTTTTTTTGTTTTTTTTTCTTTTTTTTTCCCCTCAGTTTGTTTTACTATATGTAATTTGCATGGATTCTTGTATTGCATTTCTTTGCACATTATGGGCTTTGTGACCCCTTAAACTTGCAGGCAAGATCTAGCTGCTCTAGTCGGTAGAATTGTGAGCGTGTGACCACACGTGTTTTTACATAATCCAAGGCTACATGGATTTCATTCATTATTAACAGTAGAGTCCTTTTAATTTAATCGATCTTTTAGTTTCTATGTATAAAGTTCTAGTTGAAAAAAGGAGAATTTAATGTATGAAAACATTCCTTATTAAGGAAAGATGGGCTGCTGTATTAAAAACAAAGTGCTGATTCAAATAACAATGTTTTTGATGCTGAGATCACAACGCTTACAGACTAACCTAAAATAAATATTTGCCACACATTTTGTTCTATCTTCTAAAAGGTGTTTTATAAATCACTTTTCAGCACAATGCAGATATATTTAAATGTCAATATTAAGAAGTTTAGACTGCTGTTCACATATTTATTTTATGGACGTGATTTTTCTTTGCTTTTGTGAAACTGCTCTAACAAATTGTCCAATAGCAAGTAGTCGGGTACCTGTTCTTACTAATACCGGGAAGAACTCTCAACAAGTCTAACCCAAAATGTATAGTCTTAATGGCAGGTGTCCATGCATCCAGAGAACTTTTTAAAGGTCCCCATATACTCTCATACAGAGGGTTTCTGATTTAATAAAGTTAGCTAAATTAAGGTGATTTATTTGTGTCTTTATTTCTTATTTCTGATGACAACTGAATTATAATCTTTACGTAAATTTGTATGATAGTGCTTTGTTAAGATTGAAACGTCTTCTGATCTACTTATATTGCTAGGACAGTGCTTGTGATTGCTTTGAGAAGTGTTATTCTGTTGCATGCTATACAGTATATACAGTATATGTGCCTTCCACTTAGGATACTTCAGTATGATATAACTCAAAGGGATATAAGAAAAGAATTGCTCACACATGCTAACTCCAATTGTAGTCAAAAATTTGAAGTAGTTCCTTGTGTTTCTATTATGCTGCAAAGACCTCCAATGGTTCTCCAATGCATTCTTTCATGTTGGATATCTGTATTCCCAGATGGCAAATGACGATGTCAGGGCACATTTAGACTTTCACAACATCTATGGGTTTCAGTTGGATTGCGGCTATTGTTTTGTTTCTTGCATGTGCCCACATACATATAGCCAAGCACTATGCATTAAGGTGTCTCAAGACTTAAGAAGAAGTGTGGGTCCCCGGAAAGAACGGCCCTATTTCAATAGGGCCGTTTCTTCCCAGCCAGGCATAGCAATTGATCCACCGAGCACCGAACGCAGTGCTTCGAAAGGTAAGCCTGAAAACAGGAGGGGGCGTCGCCCAGCGTTACTACGCTGAAGTTAGTGCAGGTAGGCGGGGGGAGAGAGGGTAATGAGGCTGGTAGGGTGGCGTTTGCGTTGCAACACCGCCGTCCCAGCGTATTAACACTCGCCTATGCGGCTGAAGTTAGGGTAGCCTTCAGCCGGCGTAAGCGAGTGTTAATACGGTAGGACAAGGGGGAGTGTTGGGGGTGTGCAACGATGTTATGCTGCGCATTAGACCGCTCAGTGTAACATCGTAGGTCTGGATCAGGCCCATAGAGAGTATCTGAGAGAGATCTGAGATGCTGATAGAGAGGGCTGAAACGCTGATAGAGAGTATCTGAGAAATATTTGAAATACTGAGAGAGGGCTAAGATGGTGATAGAGAGTATCTGAGAGAGGGCTGATATGCTCATAGAGAGTATCTTGGAGAGGGCTGAGATGCTGATAGACTACATGAGAGAGGTCTAAGATGCTAAAAGAGGCTGTCTGGTGGAGGTATGAGATGGTGATAGATGGCCATATTCACACCTAAGAGTGAGTTAGGTGTAGACAGATCCGCACCTAACTCACCCGTCCTGCCCCTAACCCGCCCCCCATTTTTAGGTATCTTATGGCACCTATGACTGCTATAGGGCTATCTTTATCTAACCGTGCCTGAAAACTACCCCAACCCTTCCCCTAATTCTAACCCTAACCTTCCCCTTCCATTACCCTAATCCTCCCTTCCCCGCAGCATCCTAACACACCATCTCCTGCACCCTGACCCTAATTTTCCCTTCCCTGCAGCTTGAACCTAACCCTCCATCTCTCGCAGCCTGACCCTAACACTCCCTTGCCTGCAGCCTGACCTTAACCCTGGAGAGGTTACTCACCTTTCCTGTGGTGCGAATCTTGCGGTGGCGGCAGCGCGTGTCCGAAAGTGAATGGGTGAATATGCTGATTGGCATACTTGCCCATTCTTGGAAAATTTCTAAAATGGGGGGTATTTGAAATGGGGACATCCGAAAAGGAACTTTTGGATGCCCCTATTTTGAAAAACCCTAATTCTATGTGGGGAATGCAACTGTTTGAGAAGAATGAAACATCTGATGGACTGGGTTGTACAGTATAGGGCCTATTCTGTAAATAAATCTAAAAACTGAAGATAAGCCTTGGCTTTTAGATGTTCCTCTGATTTTTGCATGGGGATTTAGGCCTGGATTCAGAGTTTGGGAGTAAGGGTAAAACAGGTGCAAGTGTACAGCTCGGTTAAACCATTTTGAAAAGTGAGGGGTGCTCATTAATCTTAAATCTTTTACATACAGAGAAAAAAACATTACTTTTCAACAGAGAACTCAAATACTGCGTAGCTTTATGTTTAATCTGAGCAATGCCATGTTGAGCTGCAAGGGGAGGCAAATTTAAATTGCGAAAGCAAAATTATATTTAAGATGTTACATTTCTTAACTCAACTCTATTTCATAGATTAAACATAAAGCTATGCAGTATGTGAGCTCTATGTGCAAAAGTAATGTATTTTCCCTGCATATAAAAGATTTAAGATTAATGAGCACCCTTCACTTTGCAAAATGGTATAGCTGAGCTGTACACTTGCACGTGTTTTACCCTAACTCCCAAACTCTGAATCAGCCCCTATGACTGCAGCATGGGCAGGGAGCTGATGGTGCATCCCGTAGCTATAGGTAGGTAGGTAGGTAGGTAGGTATGTATGTATGTGAGTGATGGGAGTGGTTACTCATGCATTCACACTTCTGACAACAGGATCATACCTTAAAATTTCCGATAAGTTTGCACTTGAAATGGCGGAGAAGAGGAAGACTGGATTGCCTAGCAGTCAGCACACTTATGCTGAAAATTGAAATACTTACACTCCTACTCTTCCATGCGAGCGCAATTCACCATCGCTGTCTTACGTGTCATTTGTCAGAAATCTGAGTCAAGCAGATTTTATCCTGATATGGATGCATGAGCGAATCCCAAAATTGTCAGTGCTTACCATTAATACTGATAAAACAGGCTAGATAATTATGCCAAATGGTACTGATCGGTATGGACATTCCTGTCTCTTGTCCCTTCAACCAATATGAAAACAAAAACAGTCACCTGAAATGTTTCACAATTTATGGGCAAAATAACACCAATTTAAGCAAAGCGCTTGCACTATTGTTTTTCAAAAGAATACCACTGGCTGATTCCCCAGTTGGATGCGGCGTCTGTAAATGTTCAGTGTAGTGACTGTAGATTAAACAGACATAAAATGAGTTTAGTTGAGTGCAGTGAACACCTTGGGCAATATTTTGCATCTATTGGGGAAATTGGGAAGTATGGCTTAGAAGAAAGTAGTGTTTTACGGTTTTTGCGATTGGGATAATTAAAGCTTCTTATGTTGATGACACAGCTATATCACCACACTTTAATTGCTGCAAATTTCAATGCACTTTGGTACAAAATAATTTCTCAATTTCATATATAGTGTTTCAGGAGCCTGATTCCAATAAAATATGGCGAGCTCATCATATACTATTGTGGTCCTATTCTCAATGGGTCGTCATCAGCAATAGTAGTTACCCTAGTGCCAGTTTTGCATGTGAAAAGCGCCCTGGGGAAATAGGGAATTTTCTATTCCACTGAATTAGAGGTTTCATTCATTTCACGTCACAAACACTATTTTTTTTCTTTTGTTTATATATATTTTCCAATACCCACCACCCTAGAATTATAAGCACCACATAGAAATACCTCAAGCATCCTTTAATGTTGGTAGGTACACAAAAAAAAAAAAGACTTTGCCTAATATTTCTCAACTCCAGTTGCAGTATATGTATATCATCACCTTAATTTATCTCCCATTTTGTTAACTTTAATACTATGGTTACTGATATCCGAGAGATCTGAGATGCTGATAGAAAGTATCTTGGAAAGAGGTCTGAGATGCTGATAGAGAGTATCCGAGAGAGAGCTGAGATGCTGACAGAGAGTATCCAAGAGAGAGCTGAGATGCTGACAGAGAGTATCTGAGAGAAAGCTGAGATGCTGCTACAGAATATCTAAGAGAGGTCTGATATGCTGATAGAGAGTATCTGAGAGAGGTCTGAGATGCTGATAGGGCCTGATCCAGACCTACGCGTAAGCATAAAATCGACAGATGTTGCCTGGCGTAGTAATGCTGGACTTAGTGCAGGTAGGCGGGGGGAGAGAGGGTAATGAGGCTGGGAGGGTGGCGTTTGCGTTGCAACACCGCCGTCCCTGCGTATTAACACTCGCCTATGCCGACTGAAGTTAGGGTAGCCTTCAGCCGGCGTAAGCGAGTGTTAATACGGTAGGACAAGGGGGAGTGTCGGGGTGTGCAACGATGTTATGCTGCGCGTTAGACCGCTCAGTGTAGGTCTGGATCAGGCCCATAGAGAGTATCTGAGAGAGGGCTGAGATGGTGATAGAGAGTATCTGAGAGATATTTGAAATGCTGATAGAGAGTATCTGAGAAAGGGCTGAGATGCTCATAGAGAGTATGTTGGAGAGATGGCTGAGATGGTGATAGAGAGTATCTGAGAGAGGGCTGAGATGGTGATAGAGAGTATCTTGGAGAGGTCTGAGATGCTGATAGAGAGTGTCTGAGAGAGGGCTGAGATGCTGATAGAGAGTATCTGAGAGAGATCTGAGATGCTGATAGAGAGTATCTGAGAGATATTTGAGATGCTGATAGAGAGTATCTTGGAGAGGTCTGAGATGCTGATAGACTACATAAGAGAGCTCTTAGATGCTAAAAGAGGCTGTCTGGTGGAGGTATGAGATGGTGATAGAGGGCCATATTCACACCTAAGAGTGAGTTAGGTGCAGACAGATCCGCACCCAACTCACCCGTCCTGCCCATATCCCGCCCCCCATTTTTAGGTGCCTTATGGCACCTATGACTGCTATAGGGCTATCTCATCTAACCGTGCAAGAAGGAATCTACGCGCAGGCAATCCCTCCCCCCTCCCACTTCTAGCTAAACACTCCCCGAGGTGGCATTACGCAGTCTCTTTCTAACTAAACTACAACTTTAAAGACCGCACTGAGGCAATCTACGTACCTAATTGGTATGTATATTGCCTCAATGACCTACCATGCATACGTAGTAGGTCATTTATTAAATCTTCGCAAATAAGAAGCCGGAGCTTCTTAGGTGTGCATATGGCCCAGAGTATCTGAGCTCTCAGAGGCTATATGAGAGAGATCGGAGATAAGGGAGATATATGAGAGGTGCTGATACAGTCAGTCTACAAAAGATGTCTGAGATGTGATTAAGGCAATCTGAGAGATGTTTCAGGGGTTGTTATAGGAGCAGAGGGCAGGTTAAGAGAGCTCTGAGATAGATATAGTCACAGGGACAGTCTGATACAGATCTGAGTTAGAAATAGAAGAAGGCAGTACAACGGAGGTCTGAGATGATGACAGCAGAAAGCAAGTGAGTGAGGTCTTCAGAGAATATATGAATAGAGGTCTTTTTACATTACACATAATATGCATGTCCAGCTATTTTATCCCAGAATTTAATTAATAAAACACCCCACTGACGCACCTTGCGTGCGTCAGTGGAGAGCTGGACACAAGTCTGGATCCAGTCCATAGTGCTAGAATAAAGGTTAGGGAGGCAATATGTGAGCTAAACTATGATACTGATATTACAATTGCTTTTATTAAAGGAAAATCATAAAATTTAGAACACTTTGCTTGAATTACATTAATAATGTCTTTGGAAATGCAGAGAATTCTGACCCTCCGTTCATCAAGCATTTAAATTGTACAGTAGTGGTGGGATTTTCTATTTATGGACAGTGACAAGGGAATAGATGTAGTCAAAATGTAGTTTATTAGCCAGATTATTCCCTTGTCACACATTATACCATATGGGCCTGATCCAGAACTACTCCCCTCGGTCGGCCGTAATTTCACTGCCTTACGCCTGCTTAACCCTACCTTTACTTTTCCAAGTGTACCTACGGCAGGACGTAACTACGCGGTGGTCGTAACACCAAAACCCAGCCCATACTGTAAGCTTAAAATAAACTTAGCACAAACAATGTGCTCCTAAACCATCTGATGAAATCGCCGCAGAGCGATGAAACGCATAAGGGTCTGCTAGCCAGGCACCCACCTCTCCACGTCTCCATTCTCCAGCTGATCTTGATTGAATTAGGACATCGTTATACAGCTCGTCTGCCACAGGTGCACCAGCCTCTCTGCTGGCGGTGAGATCCACTCGTTGGCTGCTCAGGCTCCGGCTCAGTGCACCGCTCATCAGGCTTAGTGTCCATAGACACTTACACATCCAACACATAGTATTGCTAGGTGCACACAGCGATCCTGTTTGCTGAACACCACAGACCCACCAAGACACCAGTGCATCCGCGTCCCTGGCTGTAACAACTTCCAGTCACCGTCTGCTTGGCTTCAGCCACTGTTTATTTGGCTCTGTGTGGCCCCAGAGGCTGTCTACATTACATCAGCCGCCTGCTTGTTCCTCCACTCGGCTGCAAAAAGGTCCGTTACCAGCTTATCCGGCTCTGTGCACCGCCTACAGCATCTTCTACGGTCTGAGTCCGTCCCACGTGTCCAGACACCACCGGTACCTATCTGCAGCATCAAACAGCTTAAGGAACAGGCTGTTGTTTCCATCTACCACGGCATTCAGCACTTTATATACTTCGTCAGTGCCTTTATCCTATAATCAACCAACTGTGAGCGTTTTCTATTTTTTCTATTTGCAATTCATATTCAAGTATCTCTGTTACCCCCTAGGCCACAGATTTTATACCAGTTTGCACAGTTTACAGTCATATAGAAATATAGGCATTCATCTCTTCAGCATCTATCATCTAATTTATATTCACATCAACTAACCAGGGTACCCTGTGAGTCTACTATTCCATCAAGAACTTTCTTCTTCAGGAGACCATTTAGTGGGTTCTCATTCCTTTGAGTGGACTTTTCACATGCCCATGTGGTTTAGCATATTATATTTTATCATTTTTTTTGTGTGTTTGTTATTAATAAATGATTAATTTTATATTTCACAGTTTCAAGGAGTCATTTATATTATATTTTATGGCGCTACCTACTACCATTTTTTTCTCTGTAAGCTTAAAATGCCTCCCCCGCCTACATTCTGTAACTGGAGCGTATTTACGGGTATCGTAAGATAGGTACGCCCATTTGGCCGTAATTACGCAAATGTTTTAGGCGACCTAATTTCAATTACGACCGCCATGCGTTACGAAAGGAAACATCTGCTGGGCGCATGCGCAGTACGTACTTTAAGCCGAAGTTATGCTTACGGCAGGCATAAATACGCGTAGTTCTGGATCAGACCCTATGTCACCTAAATAGAGAAAAAGGTGGTCTCTCTCATTAATCTCAGGCTCAATGACAGTACAGTTTTGGAAAATAATATACTGTGTTGGTTAGTGGTAGTTGTGAACCTGCAGCTGATACAGAGCTGTGCTTCTGTCTGTTTTTCAGGTGGCAGCACGGCGCACTGCTGCCCATTCGCCTGTGTCCGCTTTCATCAGCTCTGCGCTAGTGGAATGGGTATAAATGCACTATATGCAGATCCGCACCTAACTCACTCTTCCAGCCCCCAACCCACCCCCCGTTTTTAGGTACCTTATGGCACTTACGAGTGCCATAGGGCTACCTTAAATCTTCATTCTTTTGTCCACAGAGAATAATGGAATCAACAGCTTGCGGTTCTGTAGCGATGATTCCTGAGATTAATTAATCATACCTTTTCAGTGTTATATTTTCACCATGGGTAGATCAGTATTTTTATTACATATAAGGGCCATTTCCCCCATTGAAAATGACCTGCTGCTATGACTTGCACTGTTGTCAGTTCCCACTTAGAAACTCTGCTTTCCGAAATTGGGACATCTGAAAGTTTCTTTTCGGAAGTCCCTATTTCGAATAATTCAGAGCTTCACCCATTCACCTTCTGAACCGGCAATATCCCTCCACCATACCTCCGCCACTGATATCGCCGAGCCAAGGGACAGGTGAGTAAACTCTCTGTGTGGGAGATGGAGGGTTAGGGTCAGGCTGCGGGAGATGGAGGGTTTGGGTCAGGCTGCGGGAGATGGAGGGTTAGGGTCAGGCTGCAGGGGAGGGAGGGGTAGGGTCAGGCTGCGGGAGATGGAGGGTTAGGGTCAGGCTGCAGGGGAGGGAGGGTCAGGGTCAGGCTGTGGGAGATGGAGGGTTAGGGTCAGGCTGCGGGAGCTGGAGGGTTAGGGTCAGGCCGCAGGGGAGGGAGGGTTAGGGTCAGGCTGCGGGAGATGGAGGGGTGCAAGATTTTTATGGAAGCACAGGTACCTTAGACAACTACCGCGCCTATTTAAATGAGTTAAATGCCCCTTTTCTCATGTAGAACAATGAGCGCGCACACAGCAGCACTAAACCAGCCAGTTTTTAATTTACATATAGTGTAACTTTCCATTCTACACAATGGAAGCAGACACAGACGAATGGGTTGCTCTGTGTTCAAGTGGGCCTGATTCAGAATTTCGGAGTAAGGGCAAAACGGGTGGAAGTACAACTAATATTATTAATATGTAATATTATTTAACTATCAACTGACCAAACCACACACACACAAATCTTAACTCATGCTTGTTTCTCCATTATTATTTTCTGGTGTTCCTTTTCTTGGTCTAATATATTTTTATAGATTTAAAGATAACAGCAGAGAAAATGCTAAATCATGTGAATATTAAAACATAATGCATAATACATCATAAAATTATTTAAAGCACAAAAATGAAAACTATTTAAAATGTGTCATTGGGCCTGATCCAGACCTACGCCCGTGAACGTAGCGTATGATCGCCCGGGCGTATAAACTTTCACGCCCATGACACTCCCATTGATTGTACCGACTTACGGCAGCTGAACCCTACCCTAACTTGTTCACGCGGGCTATCCCCGCCTCTGTGTAGTAACTCGAGTGTCCGGACTACGTCGTACAAAACGCACGCCCCTTGTGCGAAAAATACGCTGAAAATACGCTCGCTGTACGCTCATGTCCTTCGGACGACCGGAAGTTGTCATACTGCACATGCGCAGTGCGTTTTTTTGTCCTGTTTTACGCTCCCGAACGGCGTACGATCGCTTGCAGCCGTAGGTCTGGATCAGGCCCATTGTGTTTAGGGTTAACAAACTTTTTCAGCAACAAAGGAGTTAACTAATTTCAACCTTATAAAATGGGTTCATCCAATTGAAACTTTGGGTGTGGTTTGTTTAAATTTATTTAGAGTGTTGTAGAGGAATGAGCTTTTCTAGAAGTGGTGTTAAGGTGTGTGAGTAGTTAAGTTGTGGTTTTGTTTGAATGGCTACTCAAAGTACTTTGGTAAGTAGGAATTAGAGTTTAAAATACATTTTCAAGTTCAGTCCAGATCTAACAGATCAATATCCAGATCAATGGCTTTAGCTTTGAAGAAATAGAGCAGCATAATATATATATTAAACATCGCTCATATATGTGTCCTTTTACATGCAAACATGCTTAAACACAGCAGTATATTCATATACAATATTTTAGTGGTGTATTCAGAAACCAATCTGAACCTGAGGCAGGCAATACCAAAAAATATTTTATTCCTTCCCTAAGGATTTGGCTGCACCACTGAGTGGTTCTCAATCTTTTTGAACCGTCTGCTAAGGATTGATTTAGAACCACCTTCCTTACTATGGCCCTACCTTTAAAATCTCACCAACTTGGTCCATTCCCCAATCTTCTTTTATTTACAACTTCTTGCTCCTTCCTCCTCCATCAAGCAGATCT
>WWET01000946.1:45459-56573 GCA_011038615.1 Limnodynastes dumerilii
CTTTCTATTAATTGGTTTGTTTAAATATTTTTGTAATAGAAGTAAAGGAACAAACTGCACAACAAAAATAAGAATAGTTGTCTTGTAGAATGCATGCTGTGGCTAAGCTTAGTTGCATAAAAAAATACACTTGCTGATAATACAAAAGTGTGGGTTAATAGTCTTAGCAAAGGGCATATAGAGCTAATCCTGCTTAGAAAAACTAATTTAGTTTAAAGGGCTGACCTTATTCAGCAATGAATTCTCAATTAGCAATGTTTCTAAAAAACTAATAATGCTTAAGAAGGTTTAATGTACAGTATTTTTATAGGAGTTAGAATACATACATAAAATGTAGAGAGTAACTGTAGTAATATCAACAATTAGTCTAACCTACAACCTGGAGCAAGTGTTGTACTTAGGATATATTAGAAAGTGTTGGCAAGCAAAGCAATTCTATAATGTACCTTACTTTGTCTATCTAACTTTAGGTCTGGGAAACGGACAATGCTTTTGCAGGAGGCATGATGGCTATAAAAAATAAAGCTCATGGCAAAAGACTACCCCTTGAGGATATCCATAATGGGACTATGATTCCTGCAAATAAACAACCAGCCATGGTATAAATATTTACTATATTTTTTTTATCTAGTTTTTTTTTTTTATTGCTATAAATACTTTTCTTTTAATGCAGGTTTGTAAAGTATCAAAAAATAAATCCCTAAAACAAAAAGCCACTGAAAGGAATTTATCTGAGAAAGTTGAGTGGATATCTGAAGCAAAACCTAAGGTAACATGCATGGTTTGCAATACTGTCACCTCCCAACAAGATATGTTGCGTTTAAGTTTCATATAAGCCATATAATTTTATTCAAGGTGATGAGGCTTGTGGGAAATGGTTGACCCACAGATGGAGGCAAGTCATCCATGTGCCTTGTATTGTAGAGGCAAAATGGATTTTAAACTATTTTACATTCCATGATCAAAATTTTGTTCATTGGCAAAATGTGTCCTAATGCCTCCATTGGAATCGGGGCACTTTGGACTGAATTCCACTTTTGGAGCTCCACATCAGAAGACTGGATAGTGCGGGCTCCCTTAAACATGTCCTTACTCTAATTATAAATTATAAATCCCACCCACTCATCTGCCCCAGTGTCAGAGGGAAGAAGCTCAGGTGGATCGCACGGATGCCATTTTATGTTGCTGCACTCTAAGCATGCAGAGAACGCAAGAAGCGGCTTTTTCCAAACTGACTGAGAAATACCCACCTTTACAGGAGTCTGGATGTAGTCCTTTACAGGAGTCTGGATGTAGTCCTTTACAGGAGTCTGGATGTAGTCCTTTACAGGAGTCTGGATGTAGTCCCTTATGACCTTTTGTTATTGTAAACTCTAGATAAAATTTTATTTAATCAGCTCAGTCAGTGAAATGTACTATTTGCTGGGGGCTCTATAACCATTGATAAAGCCAAAATCTGATTTTTTTTATTTTTTATTTTTTTTTACTCTGCACATTGAGTTAAAAACAATTTATTACATTGACTTTCAAGGGGTGTAAAGAATAGTACCACTGCACTCATTAGTACATTTTGACATCAATACTCTCATTGCTCTTACTGGACCGGATCCAGACTTGACTGGCAGGTCCCTTGTGCACGCACGGTGCGTGAGTGGCCTGATTTGACTGGAGGGATAGTAACCCTTGTGTGCTTCTCCTCCACCCGCTAAAGCATGGTAACTGTACAGTGTGGGAGGAGGCTCCCACACTGGTGCAGATCAGCAGTCGTATGGTGCTGATCCGCACAATGGAATTAAGGCAGGCATGGCAGCTTCCATAAACCCTGCACGAGAGAGGGGAGTGACGGGGCGTGTACTCCCCTCTCTGTCGGACAGACCCCTGAATGTACGAAAAGTGTGCGGAGGCCTGTAACCGGTCCATTATTATTAACGCTTATTTATATAGCGCCACATTTTGTCTGCAGTGCTTTAGAGAACATTAGACGTTCACAGCAGTCTCTGCCCCTATTGGAGCTACATACTAAGGTCCCTAACACATACACACTAGGATTAATTTATTCAGCAGCCAAATAAACTACAAGTATGTTTTTGGAATGTGGGAGGAAACCTGAGCACCTGGAGGAGACACGGGGATAACATACACACTCCACACAGATAAGGCCTAGTTCTAACTCATGACCTCAGTGCTGTGAGCCACAAGTGCTACCCACTGAGCCACTGTGCTGCCTCATTAAAAAAAAAACCCTTCCCAAGTATGGCACAATCAGGTCAAACTACACTAATTTCAAGTGATTTTTCCATACCCCGGTCTGTTATCCAGGACAGTCCCGGACTAGACCCAGGGATTGAAAATAAGAGAAAACAGGTGGAAACTTACACTTGCACAAAACCATGTTGCACAGGAGTCAAATTAATACAAATTTTTGCATGCAGGGAGATTACGTTATTTTTTTTTTTACACACTGATACTGACAAGCTTTACTTTAAACTGGGCTTAGACTTGGGCTAGGAAACATCACCTATTAACTCCAATACTGTTTGCAGCAGATGACATTGCCTGCCCTATAATTAGACAGTTTTTTTTAGGTGTAATTTTTCTTTTGGTTTATTTAAACTCTGGATCCGGTCCATTTAAACTATTGCGTATGGACTGCAGTAAAGAAAACAAAACATTTTTGCATATAAATAGGCTTCAAACTACAGTCAATATTTGAGATAAAAAAAATGTAAAAAATTAGTTGTTATGCCTTATGATGGTGTGTGCCATAAATTATATCATTTGCTGGTACTTTGCCCACCCACATTGTGTTTTTTCTGTTCGTTTATTTTCTTAAAGATACCCATATATATAGATGTAAAAATGAAAGAGGAAGACCTCGGCCATGCATATTCTGAGGTTCTAAACAATGTGGAAGATGGTGATGACGATCCACAGATGTGCAGTGAATATGTGGCAGATATCTATGCTTATCTGAAGCGGTTAGAGGTTTGTATTGAATGTATACGTTTACTAAAAGAGGTTGCCCTGTGTTGCTTACCATAAGCAGGATATTTGGTTATTTAAGTGGAGGTACTCATCTGTTTAGTGTGTGCTATTTGGTATGACTCAGAGCTTGTAGTGAGAGGTTATATGGTGTTATACAATACCGCCACTTCTCCCATTGATTGCACTGAAAAGCTGTAGATTTCCATTTACTTCTATTTCTGTAATTTTATACTGCCCCTTATAAATGTCCATACCGCCCCTTATAAGTTTATACTTCAACTGATGATACTAATAAATAACTTTGCTTTATTTCCAGGTTAAGCAGTCTGTCCATCAAAATTACCTACTTGGAATGGAGGTGAATGGAGGCATGAGAGCCATCCTGATAGACTGGTTAATGCAGGTCCATTCCAAATTCCAGCTCTTGCCAGAAACCCTATATATGACAGTTGCTATTATTGACCGCTTCTTACAGGCAAGTTGCATTGTGTGCTTAATCTGTGATCATAGTTAATCATGTAAATGGAATTGCCATTTACAGATGCTTTTCTTGTGGGTTCATAGATCACTTTAACACCTTGAAAGTCATTTGTCCTCAATGTTTAATTTAATGTTCTAAAGGTTCACCCCATCCAAAGGAGCAAACTTCAGCTGGTAGGCGTTGCGTCGCTCTTTGTAGCTTCAAAATATGAAGAAATGTACTACCCGGAGGTTGCTGATTTTGTCTACATAACAGACCGTGCCTATACTAAAGCGGAGATCTGTGAAATGGAAAGGACTATACTCGAGACGTTAAACTTTGATTTGGGAAGACCACTACCAATCCATTTCCTTCGGAGAGCATCAAAGTGTTGTCAGGTATGTAGCACTCTGGCAGATAAAGCCTCAGCATTTGACAATAGAAGATTTAGTTTGTGACTTGCATCTGAAGTCTGGTGCTATTACAAACATGACAATGTTTCTGACTGTTTCCTGTGGTTATTTAAAGTTAGTTTTGAGTACTATTGCTGATATGCTTGAGCAGTTGATTATTTAAACAGATTGTAAGTATATATCTATTCGGATGTAAAATACATTCATGATTCTTATAGATTGAAGTAGAACAGCACAGCCTTGCAAAATATTTCATGGAACTGACCTTGCTGGACTATGACATGGTTCACTACCGGCCATCCATAATAGCAGCTGCAGCGCTGTGTTTGACACACAAAGTTCTTAACTGGGGTTCTTGGGTGAGTACTTTGCTATACCATAACTAGACTAGTGTCATGTCTACAGTAGACATCAAAATTCTGGTACCTTATCTCTGCAATAGCTGTCTAGTATTGTGATACTTTAAAAAAATTTACATTTGGTGCTAGATTTACTAATTTGCGGAAATGGAAAAGTGGAGATGTTGCCAATAGCAACCAATTAGATTCTAGCTGATCTTCTCTAGTATGTAATGGGAAAGTGAGAGAATCTCATTGGTTGCTATGGGCAACATTTCCACTTTTCCTTTTCCACAGTCTAGCCTCAGATATCTTTTAGTGGCCGATATTTATATGTAATTACGTAAAATATATCCGTTTTGCTGCATATCTTTTGAGCTTCTGTGTCCTTTTTCCTATTCTTGGATTACTGTAGGAAAAAAACCCCATCCAGGTTTAATTATCCAGGATGAACTAGGTAAACATAAGAGGACAAGAAGGGAAACAAAATAAAGCCCTTCCCACAAGTCCTGTTTTGATCTACAATAACTCTGCAAATCAGGTAGAACAAGCCATCAGTAGCTTAATTAGGTTTAATGTAACCCAGGGCAGATGAAAATAAAAAATGCACCTGACTCTTTATTATACTGTTAAATATATAAAAATTAATAAATATACCGGGGGTGAGCTCTCAATTTAATAATACATGTTATATAACCCAAAGTTGGGACTCTGACAGTTTTAGAGTTAGGACCACCAAAACAGAGAAGCCTTGTAAGTGGCTGGTGGCTTATCATATATCTGCAGATGTGTGTAACTAATTCTCTGACTTTTATTTTAAGGATCGAAAGTTATGATTAGTTGCTGGAGTGCTGGGGTTTCCTGTGTGTGTTTGTGTGTATATCTATATCTATATCCATGTATACATTCACACACACACGCCTGCTTGAACCTGGGTGTCCATCTGTGCACAGGGCATATGCCCTGTAAAACTCACCCTAGCTACGCCTCGACTAAGCATGCCATGACTAAGAAACTGTCTAGAGCACTTACATACTTGCAGACCTGTATTGTGCTTTTCACTAACTATATGTTCTACACAGGAGAGAAGGGCATCTTCCTGGTCTACTTGGTAAAAGAAAAAGTATTGTGTGTATCGCGAGCAAAACTACTTTCTCCATTTGAGCATACAACTTCCCTTGTGGTATTTTTAGGTCTTAAAAAAACCTGTATATATTCTACATTAGATGCATTATGTTCAAAGAGCACTTTTGTTTTACTTAAAAAATAACATTAAAAAAAATGGTTGTACCCTATAGCAATGTATTGTCTTACTTTCTGTAATTTCTTTTCTTTGAAAGGGCACAAAGCTACAGTATTATACAGGCTACACAGAAGAAAATCTCCTCCCTGTCATGCAACATATAGCCAAGAATGTTGTGAGAGTCCACACTCATGTGACTAAATTTGTAGTGAGTACATCTATAGTAAATGACCATGGTTTTTCCAAGCCAGAGGGCTCAAAGAACAAACATTTATACCAGACAGGTGGTTTTATTGTTAAGACATTAACAATACATAAATACATAAACTGACATTTTCATTTGCAAGACCCAATGATTTCTGGGCCTCATGATAGGGAATTGTGGCCATCCACTGATTTATACTTTTAAAATGGCTTATTTCTACTGTAACCTTCCTAATATGTGTGTTTTACCTCTTTTAGTATGTAAAGAACAAGTACTCCAGCCGAAAACTTAATCGGATCAGCACCATCCCTCATCTTAAATCACTTGTTTTAGAGAACCTTGCTTCCCCTTATTTGTAATGTTTACCATCTTGGCGCTAATACAGTACTCTGATCTTTCGTGCAATATTTTTTGTAAATAGTTTTTTATTGTAATGTTTAAATGTTGTATGCATTAATATTTATGGTAATAAAATAGAATTTTTATATTCTCAAACAAGAAAGCTAGCTTTGTATGTGATGTGGTATTATGGTAACTCTATGCTCTTCTGAAGAATAAAATGTTTGGAAAAACCATTGTCCCTTTGATGTATATTGACCAGGAGCTTCCTGCTACACATGGATAAGTAGAAACAGAGTAGAGTGTCTCTCTCTCTTTGGGGTGTCTAAAGCTTAAATTTTACTTGATAAAAAAAGGTTTATCAAGTGTAGAAAACTGGTTCTGTTCCCCACTGTGAACACACTTTCGATTTACAAGGAATATAAACCAGTTCCGGTGCTCCAAACAAACATTATATAACACTGTGTCAGCACATACATAAAAAAGAGGTTTAGTTCACAATATAGCTATATTGAGTTAAGCTCGCATGCCCAGCGTTAAGGCACCTCCTGTAGGTGAGTTTGCTATATGCGTACTTGCGTCTGTATTAAGACTCATGCCACTTGAAAAGTGTGCAGCGGCCTTATTGGGGAGGGGTCAGGCTTCCAAAGTAAAACTAGTAACTGTAACAAAGGAACCCATTTGTGATTTACACACAGCTGACAGCTAATTGTTGATTAAGTGTATTTTAAAATAAAGTCCCATTTAGAAATTTGCCCTGCGACCCAGCACTTTTCTAACGACCAGGAAGGTTAGTGCAGGCAGGGGATGGATGGGAGAAGGGGAGACTTGGGGTTAGGCTGCAGGGTAAGAATTAGCATAAGGGTTGGGGAAATGGGGATAGGCATTACCTGTCTGCATCATCGCAGAAACGTTTGAAAGGGCATTTCTCGGTGGCAAACCGCACCCATAGAAAACTTAGCATGTCCAGTCTATATAGAACCGAAAACTAAATTGTATTACAAGGTACCAATTATGTAGCGCTGTAGATTGAATGCAAATAACTTGGAGGTAATGATTATATTCTGCAACTGAGCCTACCAATATACAATGTCTCCAGCTCCAATATGTTGAGCAATAGCCATACAGCATTAGATTGAATAACTTCCCTACCACTCTTTGCCTGTCCTATTAGGATCGGTGGTTGGATTGTTCATTCTAATTAAATGGGCTGATTTCATGCAAAACTACTTTCTCCTTTGGTACTTATGTCAGATATTCTTTTTTAATACCTAATGTCAATCCTCTAATTTCGGTGTTAACAAATGTATTTGTTAGAGATGGCAATTTGTGGTTATACATTCTTTTTGTAGCATTATACTGCTTCCAAGGTATATTGGTATAAGGTATATTCCCAGAACTGATCTACGATATATAGGGAAAACTGATGCCTAATAGTAGTAACGAACCACTGTGAAAGCAATTGTAGCTGTTGGTGGGAAAAGGCTACTGTCATTTAGAGGAGTCAGGGCTGGTGCTAGGGTGTTCTGGTCTGCCCCCCCTGCAAACTTTAAATTTGCACTCACCTGTTAACAGTTTCACATTATAGTTAATAGAGTATTTTATCCATGTAAGCGTCATAAAATACAATCTTGTAACCACAATAAAAGAAAGCAAATCATAGCCACTACTATACAATACAAACGGCTTCCTAGTCTCCATTATACAATTCCCACTTCACCCTAAACACTACCATGCAATACAGACTATAGATCTTAGTGACAGCCATACCAAAGAGACACTACCCTATTAACTGCTATAAAATACAGGCCACCATACAATACAGATTGCATCATTCTGACCACTGTACAATAAATTCAACATTTATGTAACCACAATGCAGTTAAAAAAGGCCTCCTTGGAATACAGAAAACATTTGTAACCACAATACAAAAGAATCACAGCCTTATAAGTGCTTTACTGTTATCTAGTTTGTGTGTGTACAGCAAATATATCCATATATATCCATCCAATCTCTCCCCCTTGTGTGTATCCAGTCTTCCAGTATTTCCTCCATGTTTGTTTCCAGCCTCCCAGTATTTCCCATCATGTGTCTTCAACCCCCCCCAGTATCCCCATCATGTGTCTCCAGCCTCCCCCCCAGTAGTACTTACCTTTACTGTGTCTTCCTCCGCAGCTCGCTCTCTTCCTCCTTCCTTCCAACCCTCATACAGGAAGTTCCTGTATGAGCCTCTGCGGCTGTTACATAGAGCAGCTGAAAGAATTTTCCAATCTGATGCTCTATGTAATGGCCGCTGCAGCCCATGCAGGAACCTCCCCTATAAGCTGCCAGTCACCAGAGTGGGAGCGAGGGGATGACCGGTGGTGCCGACCTGTGCCGCTTCCCCCCATGGCTAAGAAAAAAAAAAAGAAGGGGTACTCGGGCGCTAGTGAGGACAGCAGCTGCAGGGGAGAGTTTGCTAATCTCCCTATACACATAAACAGAAAAAGAAAGCTATATACCAGGGTTGCCGACTCTCCCGGAATGTCCGGGAGACTCCTGAAATTCGTGCAGTACTCCCGGTATCCCGGGAGAGCCAGCAAATCTCCCGCAAGTGACTTGAGGCCTGTGGTTTCACTGAAACCACGGCCTCAAGTCCTGCCCCCCTGCCTAGCAACACTAGTATACTAGTGTTGCTAGGCACAGGAAGGGACTTGATGACGCAATTTGCGGCATCAAGTCCCGTCCCGACCCCTATTGCAAGTAAAAACGGGTCAGTATGAGCCAGGGGGTGGAGCCTAATGACGCGATTTGCATAATCTGCGTCATTAAGCCCCGCCTCCTGAATGCGTCACTAGCTTTTCTCCGGGATCTACCGGAGGGAAGCTGCCAAAAGTCGGCAACCATGATATATACCAAAGTATATAAAAGCAGCACTTAATATAACAATTTTGATATAATAGTCGCAGGCTCTGGCGAAGATTAACAAATGGCAAACTGTAATCAACCTGTAATCAATTTATTAATCTAATTGATGCAAATAAAGCTTCAAGTATCCAAACAAATAAACATAAAATTAAACAATTTAAACAGTTAAGATTTGTAACTGGAACTCATGAAGTATGGCGTATATTGGCAATAATGTAAACAGAGTGGATTGGTAGACTGTTTCCTCACGCCACAGTGTGAATTGAGTCATTAGTGGAGGAATAACACAGACCTCCTGCCGTTCTCCACAAACACAGTCACTAGAGATAATATTGGGTATAACTCACTGTGGTAGCCCCGTAGGTGTTCCGACTGGGTGGCCACCACTCTGTACTGGGTGGCCACCACTCTAATAGGAATGGTTATATTGTGTTCAGGTAAGGGTTCCGGATTCACTCCGTGAGGATGACAAAATTGCTCCGTGACAAGCTCCAGCAAGTCAGTGCCGCTAGCGTGCCCACTGACTCGTTTTGTCCGTCATGCAGACTTTTTCAAAGTGAATCCCACCATGGAGCACATCGCGTCGGCCCTGAGTGGAGTATTAATGTCACAGGTCTAAATTAGAAGCTGACAACATAATTGTGTTTAAAAAAAAAAGAGATCTTTATTTAGAATGAAACACTTTTTTATTTGAGCATTTCGAGAAATAACATTAGAAAATACATTTAGACATGAAACATAGTAAGCACCACACATTGTGCAGTAAGAACAAGGAAAAATCAATGTAACATTGATGTTAAACTAGTATATGAAGTATCTACATCAAGAGTTATAAACCATCATATAAGGGCTGTTATACAAATCTCCAAAGCAACATTTACAGCAATAATTGTCTTGCCCCAATGTAAAGAGCTGAATGTGAAGTATTTACTGACCAAGCGACCCTCATCTGTATGCAATGAAGCAGCATCTCAGACATCATGGGATGATGTGACTAATGTTTCAAGCTGGTGGGTCATTTAATAGAAATTTAGTCTCATACCACATAGTCCGTATGAAGCAGTCATGTATTTGAAGTTTAATAGTGGGAGCTAATGTGTTTATATTGTGTCCAAGTGTGAAAAAAGTGCTTGCTGATTGGCTGCCTTAAAATATTGGGAGCTTACTCCCAATTTAAATCAAACATGTTGAAAGATCAAATAATCGCACCAAAGCGTTTCTGGGGCGTTTATTTGGCGTTTCAAAAATTGATCTGGACCATACACTAGCACGATTATTTGCCCGATCACTCAAAAATCGCTTTAGTGTATGGCCAGTTTAAGAGTATAGGCAACAAGTGATCGCTAATTAGAAGATAATCAATGTGGGAAAATGATTTATGTAAAGCGGAGTGAAATGTAAATGTTTGGTGCACCAGGCATCAGATATAGCATGTGTCCTTTTTAAGGGATATATATATATACAGTATAACTACTTTGGGAAAGAAAGGTAGGATTAGGAGAAGAGGATCTATCCACGGCAGGTTCCGCCACCAGATTAAAATCTGTTATTTTTTTTATTTTTTATTTGTTTCAGACAACATAATTCAGACTTACATTATGGCAGATAATAGCACTATGATAAATACATATTGTAAGTTCGTGCTACAACCTTAAAACAACCACAATGTAAACAAAACAGTCTCAAGAGAATTGGCAACACAGCATTGCTGTATAACTTATATAAAGACAACTTAAGCAAGGCTCATTACCTCCTCACAAGGCCCCTTCCCTGATCGCAAGCCCAGGGGGATAGAACGCTAAGGACGAAGTTTATATCTATCACTAAAGAAGAATAGGCGGGTCATTGCATTGTACCCGAAGCATATACCAATTGGTGTCCTTCATAGCATTATAGATATGAGTTTGAATTTCACGAGAGAGACTACCGATATAGGTTTCCCAAGTATCAAAAAACAGCTCAACCTTACCATCCCTATCCATCAATGTTTCGAGCCAGTCCATGTGAAATATGGTGAAAAATTTTTCTTCAAATAGAGAAAATGGAATCGGAGCCCTGCTAGTCCAACATTGAAGAATGGTTTTTTTGGCAGCAGCCCCTAAGGCTAACAAAAGTTTCCGAAAACTGTGCGGCAACCTTTGATTACCAGGAACAATTCCTAAAATTGCCCATTCTGGGGAGAAGGGATAAAAAGGGATTAGGGACGCCTCCGAATTGCTTTTT
>WWET01000946.1:64178-78271 GCA_011038615.1 Limnodynastes dumerilii
TGTTACGCTGAGCGCTACAGCGCTCAGTGTAACATCGTAGCTCTGGATCAGGCCCATTGTGCTGTTTATAGTAAATGGAGCCCTAATCTTGTTCTTAACATGCGCTTCCATAAATAAAAGATGTATGTGCAGCACTCTGAGTACAGTCTCTTCATTTTTATTGGATTTTTATTGTTTCTAATCGAATTTAGCAAAATAAACTGGTCTTCGATAAAATGGCCACCTGCAAAATACAATCCTTACTACTACTAATAATCGGTTAGCATTATCCTAAAACAGTCGTGATGGACAGTAAGTAGGGCATGGTCTATGTTTCATTAACAGACATTTTAACCCATGGCAACACAAACTTTAAACTAGGACCACGACAACGTGGTGGGAATTTTCCATCCCACAATACCGTGCACGTAATTTCTCGCGATATTTCAACGACTTCAACGGACGCTATTGTGTTTTCTAAATGTGATACAATTTCAGCTTTGCAATAGAAAATATAATAGAATAATTTCATAGTAAACGTGAAAATATTTGTTTCAGGCGTTTTCTATTAAGCAAACGGTCAATTAATTTGTTACCAGTACATCACTTTCCGGCGTGCCGTGACTCTCAGCCAATAGAAAGCGATGCTTCCCCGTCGCGATGTCCAATAGGAAGACGTGTCTCTATATTTAAAATGCTGTATTAGGAGAGGGAGCAGAATCCTTGGTGTGTTTCGGGGGTTGGAGTGAGCAGCTAATTTGTGCTTTGGTTTTTAGTGCTAATTCCCCCGGATTCTCTATAGATGGCTACCCGCCGGGCTGCTGTGAGTATCTCTTGTGTGTGGTGCTCTGCTCGCTTTCTGTAATATGTTTTCTGGCTTTCTTTATCTCCTGTGTCTGTTCATGTTCCCTGTACTCCATTGCTAGGTGTATGGGTGGTGAATGTCGATAATATCGCTCCGAAACGTGTGCATGGGTTGTTTGGTGGCCATCTTCCCTCTGGGCAATATGAGTAAACATTAACTTTTTTTTTTACTTAAATATAATTGGCTCGTTGCTTGTTATATTGGATATGCATGCTGCTAGTCTCTGCCTTGTATACGAAATGCATATGTTCTACAACTTTGAGCATAACAGACCATGTAACAACCCTGTCTATAATGGAACAAACTTTCCTTACATTGTGTAACATTAAAACTGCAAAAGACTTAGATGTTACTGCTTGGAATAGGTGTGGTAGCCTGTGGTCACGATTGGGCTTAACTGTTGGTAATATGTTTAACTTTCCATAAGAGTATGGAGATGTTAACAATTGTTAAAACTAGATATATGCCTTTTTGTTTTAATGGTCTAAAATATAAATATAATATTAGCTGCCATACAGTAACTACAAATTTGCATGTTAAACACTTTTTTTCTTTTTTTAGTAGTTCTTTTGTCAGGCTGTCCTTAACTGTGTCCAGTCCTCTTCAAATACTAATCCAGATTAGACAAAATCCTACAGCAGACCAAGTTGCAAATGTATACACTTTCTGTCTCTGTATAGATGCCATTCTGGTGTGCTTCTGTTGCCTACTGCACACTTTACCCTCTGAGTAAAAGGGCTTAGCTATACAAACTACCTATGTAATGTCTGAATGTTTATAATTAAATGCATATAAAAAGAGAAATTGATAAAGAAATATTTTAGCAGAGGGTAGCTTTCACTGTAGAAAGCTGGTGTGGTATGTATAAGTTTTTACTCTGCTTTTTTCCCAGAGATGTGCTATCTGAGCTCATGCACACTTTAGGCATGAATGACTCTTCAGCTGTCAAAGGTGGTGTTGCATGAAGGCATAACTTGGGGGGGGGGTTGTACTAACCAGTTGCAGGAGCATAAACACTTGTAAACTGTGTGGGTGATTAGCAATTGGATCTCCTGGTTTTATGCAGGTTTAAAAACTTTAACATTCAATATTGGTGAATGAGTTGAGAACACATCCCATGTCCAACTTATTGGTCAAATTGGGTATTTATTTTTAGTATGTACCCAGCTATAATCTTGACCTGCAATGATGCTCAACTTGTGTTACTGTATTTCCCCATGTACAAGATGCACCTTAATTTTGGGGTCCCAAAATTAAAAGTGCATCTTGTACATGGGGAAAGCTCCCAGCTCCCCTTTAAAGTTTTCTTACCTTTCAGATCATCCAGCGAGCGGAACTGCAGTTAGAATATGATGATCTGCGGTGACTGGGAAATGAAGTCCTGCGGTTACAGTCTGTGACTGCGGGACTTCATATCCCAGTCTCAGCCACTGTGGGACTTCATATTCTGACTAGAGTCCCGCTCGCTGGATGATCTGAAAGGTAAGAAAACTTTAAAGGGGAGCTGCAGTCAGACTCCAGACCAGCGGCTGGATGTTAAAATGGTAACCCCCCCTGTATAAGACGCACCCTGTTTTTGGACACAAGATTTTTCCAAAAAGGTGTGTCTTATACATGGGGAAATACAGTAATTTGTATTAATGGCTTACTATACTAGTGAAACAGCTGGGCCAAATGGGGGCATGAATACTTTGCTGCAAATTAATACAAGTCACAAAGTTTTGTGATACACAGTCCTTCAGTGTTACTATTCCAACGCCTATGGGATAATCAACTTCTCTTGCAAAATTGTACTTAAGTTCTGAATACAAAAAAGTATATCAATACTCCTACTTTGTTGGTAATTGTGAAATTATAGCTATAGCAGTACCCAGGAAACATGTCCTCCCTTAACTTTCTGAAAAATCTTAAATCTTGTCCTTGGGACACCTCTAACAACCAAATTCTAGGTCTTGACAAAATTGCATAGGCAATAATGCCACATGTGGTTCTTATGCTGTTTGCTTAGTTATTGATCTTGCTGGAGCAAGTGTTAAGCACTAACTGAAATAACACTTTATATAGTGAACATATGACTCCTTTCAGGTGGGTTATTTAATAATTATTTAAAGTAGGTTTTTGCCCCTCTGGGACCAAATGTACTACTATCCAGCAGTAGGCCAGTATAAGAGTTATGCCCTTTAACATGTGAAGGAACCTAGGGCTGGATCCTCAACAACGTCCATCTTCCACACACGGCCGTAATTTGTCGATGGGTAGCTACTACGCATGCAGCGTGCGTAGTAACTATTGTACGTAATCTACATATTTCATAGATTGCGTATATGTGGTCCTCAAATCTACAATGAAATGTAGATTACATACAATAGTTACTATGCATGCGTAGTAGCTACCTATCGACAAATTACAGCCATGAGTGGAAGATGGACGTTGTTGAGGATCCGGCCCCTAGTGTTTAAAGTGTAGTTTGTCTGTCTATGAAACAACCGTTTAGTACAGCATGGCATATGGCTATATTTAATGACTAAGGATATATGCCTGTCTTCAAAGCTCTGCTTATGTTGTGTCATTCCTTCCCATAGGTTCCCCGTGAGGCTGATAATGCTCTTGTGGGAGCGATGAGATCTAAAGCCCAGCTGAATATGAGGAGGGCTGCTCTTGGAGAAATAGGCAACAAGGTGACTGTTCGTGCAAAGCAGACTCTAATAAAGGTATTGGGATTTATATTGTGCTTTTTGGTGTAGATGTGAATGAGTAATATCACAAATACACTTAAATGATGTGTTGTAACTTGTGGTAAAATTCAATTTTCAGAATGCTAATGCATTGCCAAAGACAACCAAACCTGCAACCACTAAAGTGCCAAATGTAATTACAAAACCAAAAGCTCTGCCTGTGAAGGTGACCGTAATTGAATCTCCTCCAAAGGTATGTTTGTCATCAAATTACAATTCATTCAACTTTATTAACCTAAAGACAATGTAAGTTCTTCAGTAGGCAGCTTGTAAATGTGTATTGGCTGTCTAACATAACGACAAGACATTGTTTCTGACTAAAGTACATACAATTTATTGTAATACTACTTTCTGCATTTGACAAACTCTTAAGGAGTCTTCCCCAACACCTATGGAAGTGTCCAAGGAGGAAGAGGAGCTCTGTCAAGCCTTCTCTGATGCTCTAAGCAATGTAGAAGATATTGATGCAGAAGATGGTGGCAACCCTCAACTATGTAGCGAGTATGTTATGGACATCTATAACTACCTGAAGCAACTAGAGGTAAGCTGTAACATTTCACTTATTTTGACTAGAACAGACCTGCAAATCCCGATTCCGCATGCAACATCAATATCTAGAGGGCTAACCTATTAAAATGTGTATTTCTGCAGACCAAATTAAATGCTACACTTGTGGTCAACAGCACTGGCTTCCCCAGCACAACTTTAATATATTGTAATGTAATACATGACTTAAATCTGTCTAACTTGTGACTGGTACTTAATATAACAAGATGTTTGTGTAGTATATCTTGCATCTGATCATGCAATGTGCATGCCTCAACAATACTTGTAAGCATGTTTGTAGATGCTGTAATCCTTCAAATGTTTATAAGGGTTTGCAAGCACTTGTCTAACTTAAACGCTATGTTATTTTAAAGGTCCAGCAATCTGTAAGACCAAGATATCTAGAAGGAAAGGAGATAAACGAACGTATGAGAGCTATCTTGGTTGATTGGCTGGTCCAAGTTCACTCCAGGTTTCAACTACTTCAAGAAACATTGTACATGGGTATTGCCATCATGGACCGGTTTCTCCAAGTATGTTTTCTCTTAACTGCGAGTATGTTGCATTATATCAAACTATTTTCGAGTATGTTGCACTATATCAAACTAATTGTGGTCTATCTGCTAGGTTCAGCCTGTCTCCCGTAACAAGCTGCAGCTTGTTGGTGTAACTGCGCTGCTTGTGGCTTCCAAATATGAGGAGATGTACACACCAGAGATTGCAGACTTTGTTTATATCACTGACCACGCCTATAGTGCATCACAGATCCGGGAAATGGAGATGATTATCTTGCGTGAGCTCAACTTTGACTTGGGGCGACCACTACCCTTACACTTCCTGAGACGTGCTTCCAAATCCTGCAGTGTAAGTACCCGAATGGGAATTGTCAAAGAAACAGCTGTAGAATTTGCTTAATAGAAGCATACTATAACTGTAGAAAATGACAGCTCTAAAGAGTTTCAGTATTTGGGTGGAAACATGAAATTCTAGTGGATAAAGCCTTAAAGTCTTCAAAATGTCATAGTATTTTGGAATGTGTGAACAGATGCTGCCCCCCATCTACTCATATTACATAATGTAATGCTTGGTGTAGTTTAATAAGGTGATGATGGTCCACTGTTAGACTAATTCCCTAAATAACTGAAGGTACTGTGTTTACAGGCTGATGCAGAACAACATACTCTTGCAAAGTACTTTATGGAGCTTACCTTGATAGACTATGACATGGTCCACTTCCATCCATCTGAAATAGCTGCAGCAGCACTCTGCCTAGCTCAGAAGGTCCTTGGCCAGGGCAACTGGGTAAGTTAATCAAAGACAGCCTGGACTCTTCCCTCTTGGTTGGAAATTCTAAATGATCAAATCCCCGTACTTGTATGCAAGTGCCAGTGAATTCCACTATTAAGAATGTTCTTGTATTCTAGCAAATGACTTAAAATGATTTATCCCCCACTCCATTCTGACTTTATACACACTGATAAGTTAACAATGCTTATGACCTGTAACTTGGTAAAATGAAAGCTGAAGGCTGCTGTTGTCTTGTACTAAGTGAAATACCTGCCATGTACAATGTACTGACAAGATTCCTCTCCACAGGGGGCCACACAAAACCACTATACTGGCTACTCCGAGGAAGACCTGTCTCTGATCATGATGCACATGGCTAAAAATGTTA
Source organism: Limnodynastes dumerilii (assembly GCA_011038615.1). Taxonomy (NCBI): domain Eukaryota; kingdom Metazoa; phylum Chordata; class Amphibia; order Anura; family Limnodynastidae; genus Limnodynastes; species Limnodynastes dumerilii. Next base: position 69,979 of record WWET01000946.1, read on the forward strand.
CTAAAGTCAACCAAAATCTGACAAAGCATGTGGTAAGTTAATTCATTTGTCTGTTTAGGGGGGTGGTACGCATTACTTTCCTTAAATTAGTAGAAAAGTGTGAATTTGCTTAAATATAAAGCCTGTCAAGCCCTTGTAGTGCTGACTTGTGGATTTTCTTTCCAGGCTGTGAGAAACAAGTATGCGAACAGCAAGTTAATGAAGATCAGCACCATTCCACAACTGATGTCACCAGTCATTACAGACCTTGCTGCAAGCCTTGCCCGTAAAATGTCCCTCTGAACTGCATAGTTGCTACAACAATTTGCACTTTTTATGACACTGCCTGTATGGCACAAATGCTGCTCACTCTGTAAATATGTCCCCTTTTTATGAACTTTTAAGCTTTGAGAAATTGGACTGCTGGGACTTCTGTACATGAAATAAACATTCCCTTTTTTTAAAGTGCTGTCTTACACCTGTTTGAATGTACTGAAACTGTTCAGTTGATGCATCATGTCTCAAATGACAAAATGCCGCTTTTTTGGTTGGCTTTGCAGTATTGTCACTGATGCTTCACTGAGTAGTACATTGATGGCTATCTGCCTAATGCTTTTGGCAAACTGACTTCAGATCAGCTGTTGACGAGTTACCAGTTTTAGTGGAATTTGCTGCATGTGCCTCCTTCCATAATCCACTTTGGCTCTTGGTGCATACTATGGTGATGCAGTTGCCAGACTGAGGCCATGTTTTGAACATGATGCAGCCACCACCTAATTCGTGACTATTCAAAATAGGCCAATAGAAAATATGGGTGTACATTCCCCTGTTACCAATAGTGAGAGGTGCCATTAGGGATAGAATTCTGTGGTGGGTATAGGCTTAATGTGTAAGGGGAGACTAGGATTGGGACTTCTGGCAGTTTGCTTTCAGCTGTAGTACAGTTCTCTTAAAATAAAGACCATCTTATTGGCAAACCACCAGTATGTGTAGGTTGTATGTAGCTTGTTTAAACTTAAAATCTGTATGGGTAAACTTGGGTCATTATGTGACTGTTTAAATGTGTGCTATTTAAGTATTAAGAGCCTATGGTATTTTCTAGGTTCTAGTAACTTGACATTGGCAGCTTCCCTGGCAAGTGACAGTGCCTAACATCATGATTTTGGCAATACACTAGGTTTTTCTTTACATAAACTAGTTATGTATTCAATGTACACAGTAGCAATTGGGATATTCAAGCTTGCTTTGCCGCTTCTCCATTTCCTGACAAGTCCATGAGTACTGTGTTCATGTGAAGGAGTTTAGCGAAAAACACACTCTCTCATCAATAAACATTCATGTCCCAGTACTGTTGGAAACGTGTCTTGACAAAATCACACGGCCTCCATTTTGTTTTATAGCTGCGATATGCTTTGGATCATGAGGAGTTCCAAATCTTCCATACTTTCTCTCCCAGGCCAGCCTGTGATTCACCAGGTGCTGTAAAACTAATGGTCCCAGCAAGTTAACTGCAAAAGGTTAGCTGATTCACTGTTTCACAATGCCTGGAGAGCCACAGTTTGACCAGGCCCTCCTGTAAAGTGTTCTTCACTTTGCTGGGTGTTTATATTTAACAGGATGCTATCAGTCCTGCCCCATTACATCTACATTCTAAGTTCCCTAATGTCTGTCTCTCCTAATTATCCACCACTAGTCCATGATGTCCAGGTCTCGGTTGCTGTGCTTGTGAGCTTTTTATCTTGGCATGTATTGAAACTGTTGATCTGGCCACTCCTCTGGGTTTTTTTATTGTAGTCAAAGGATGATATTTCACTTGTATTGAAAGCTGCTATGACTGCTTTTTGTGGCCTTATGAAAAGGGGCCTGGGAAATGGCATATTCTGGACACTGGCACAGGTCAGTTGCTGCTTTGCATGTGTAACATTGCAGCTGTTCTGTGTATGTCCAAAGCAGCAGCTGATTAGTTGTTTAGAAACCAAGTGTATCTAAGGAAGTAGCAATGGAAGGCGATCATTAATGACTCTGAGCCATGGCTGTGTATAGTGTGTATATAATGAATGTGCTGTGGCTCTGTATATGATTCTACTGGGGAGTAGTGGTGGCATGGCTTGGCTAGAGCTGCCATGTGAATGACACTGTGGCAGGGAGTGTGGGTCGCTGTAGCAAATGGCCCTACTTCAAAAGTAGTAAGTTCCAAACCGGCTGGGATATCGATTGCTTATGCCTCAATGAAAGGAGTTTCCCCAACCCGCTTTCAAACCCTAAATCCCCCCCACAACTAAACTGAATGAGTGAGTATGTAAATCGCATACTCACCCATTCATTAAAGAGAAAAAAAAACCTAAGAGGGCTCGCATTCAAAATAGGCACAGCTGCAAAACGGCTTTAGGCTGTCCCTAATTTGCAATGTGAGCCTTTGCAGCAGGGACTCCAATGCGGGTCCCTTTATTTTGAAAGGGTCATTCGCTCCCAGCCAGTTCAATTGCTTATGCCTTGATCTCTAGCACCGAACATGGTGAGTTTTCCTCAGGTTGCAGGGACTGCAGCTCTGTATCTGAAGCCGACAAAGGCAGCCTGGTTTAAATGCCCATTGGGTATCCATGGCTCACAGCAAAAGTTTCCAAATGCTACACTTAACCTTTTGCTTTCATAATTTATAAAGAAATGATAAAGGAATAGCCCTACAGCTGTCCATGGAATAGCTTTTGAGACCATTGCTAACTGCAACTCTAATTTGAATTTGTTTATGTAAACAAAGTAACCAAAATTGTATCCAAACATGGACTCTGCTGTATGTCCATATAAAAGCCCATGTATTTGTGCCAGTCTAGAATGCTGTAAACTAAATGAAAGGCTACAAAAAAGTTAAAGCCAATATATTTGTATTTGGTCAAAATTGCAGATTAAGTTACCGGTCTAGAATGATTTAACACTTCACCACTAGAGGGTGTCAAGTAGCAACAAGTGCCAGATTTAAGTAATACTGCACACATTTCTCAAACTGGTCAGTTGTATGTATAGGTTACTGTAGTCTTTCTATAGGTTTATTTGGTGATGGCATCTCACATGTAATTACATAAAAACATTTATTAGCACTAAAACGATTAAGTCTACTGTTTTCTCCATCACAAAACCAAGTATTAGCAGGGTTAATGACCCACAAGTGGTGCACGGCAATACTAATATTTATAAATAAAGTAAATATCTTATATTCAAGCTGGTGTTGGATATTTTGTCCTGTGGACTGAATGTTTTATACATATGTTTGTATAGTAATTTGAACAGCTGTGTAATGTGATATTGAGCAACGACGTTTTCCTTTAAAAACGTAATAGAATAGTTATTTTCAGTTTGATAGAAATGCATTAGAATAATGGTAATTGTGTTTAGGCATTTGTGGACAGATGCGCACAAAATATTTCACATGGCATCAATGTAAATATCCTATATAATGCTTCCATAAGGATACAGGTTCACCTGATCCTGGAGTATATGGAACATCTAGGAATAAAAGCATCCAAATCCACACAGCATGGCACACAGTGGCAGATCCACGTAGGGATAATAAAATAAACCCAGGGGTAAAGGTTTGGATCTCTTGCAGAGTATCGCCTCTGAAGCTGGCCATACACTAGGACGATTATCGGTCCCAGCAGGGAGTGAGCCAATAAATGGGACCATTTCCCGCTAGGGAAATGTCCCATTATCGGCACTATACACCTCCTCTGCTGGGCTCTCTATGTTGCTTCTGCTTTATATCTGTGTACAAAGCTGCTCTGACAGCTTTGCAGGTATACTTTAAAGCTGTCAGAGCAGCATAGTATGTAGATATGCAGGAGCAGCTATTGCATGCATAATACAGATAAGAATTATCCGAAGCTGCGCTTTACACAGCGCAGATTTGGCAGATCCATGTCTGTACTACCCCTGTTGCTGCTGTATATTTATGTACTATGCTACTCTGACAGCTGTAAAGTATACCTTCAAAGCTGTCAGAGCTTTGTACACAGATATAAAGCAGCAGCAGCAGCAGCTCTGAACAATAGGGAGCCATTCAGCTTGCTAACTGGCTCTCTTAAAATATCAGGAACTTTTGCCCGATTTAAATCAAACCTTCTGAAAGATCAAATAATTGCACCAGAGTGTTTCTGGTGCGTTTATATGACGTTTCAAAAATTGATCTGTACCATACACTAAAGCGGTAATTTGCCCGATCACCTGATAATTGGGAGATCTGGGCGATAATCGTCTAGTGTATGGCCAGCTTGAGGCTACCCTGAGAGACACAGACCTGTGCTGTTTTATCACCCACGATCTCCCCCCTCCCATAGGTATGCTTCAGGTGACCCCCTGCTGGGACCAGCTCCTAGCTGTCTGGTAGAGCTCACTAGTGGTCAATAGAGAGCAAATAAAAGGACAATGGTGCCTTATCTCACTCAACTCCTGTGGATTTTATTGCAACACATAACCATAAATATAACAAGTGAAGGGGTTGGCTAAAAAGTACAGTCTGGGTAGGATGAAGAGTAACAATTGTTCCATCCACCTATTGTTTCTTTACAATTGTGTATATATACTAATTGTTTGTAAAGTAGACGGGGATGTAACTGCTCATTACAAATACAGATATATGAGGAGCCAGCCTCCGAGGATCGGGTTTAGACATTAATGTTAAGGGTGGTTTCCCCTTGGTCACGTACATACACACTCACACTCAGAAGGCTGGATACAGCGGGAGATCCAAGAGCAGCAGCATCTTACAACTGGTTCTAGCCCTAACAGCTTAACAAAAAGCTTGTATGCCATGTTTTCCCAATTCCCTAACATTTTTTGAATTGAGATTTATCATATGCTTTTCATGCAAACTGACCTATCAATGTAAATAAAGGGAAAAATGTGGTGGCAACAACAAGAAACTATTACAAATTATATACTGTACTAATATGTACGCACGCACGTGCGCTCAGGTAGTGCAGCTCATCTAGGATGGCACATCAATGCGAGCTGTGGCAAGAAGGTTTGCTTTGTCTGTCAGTGTAGTGTCCAGAGCATGGAGGCGCTACCAGGAGACAGGCCAGTACATCAGGAGACGTGGAGGAGGCCGTAGGAGGGCAACAACCCAGCACCAGGACCACTACCTCCGCTTTTGTGCAAAGAGGAACAGAAGGAGCACTGCCAGAGCCCTGCAAAATGACCTCCAGCAGGCCACAAATGTGCATGTGTCTGCTCAAACGGTCAGAAACAGACTCCATGAGGGTGGTATAAGGGCCCGACGTCCACAGGTGGGGGTTATGCATACCAATCGATCCCCGGAGCACCGAACACGGTGCTCCGAAAGGGGAGTTTCCTCAAACATGCTCCCTAACCCAAACACTAAGTCCCCTCTGCAGCTTAACCCTAAGTCCCTCTCGCAGCCTAATCCTAAATCTCCCCCCATGCAGCCTAACCCTAAGTCCCAGGCGGTGGCGCTTCTGAAAGTGAATAGGTAAGTATGTGAATCGCATACTCACCCATTCATAAAAAAAATCTGAGAGGGCTTGCATTCGAAATAGGGACAGCTGAAAAACAGCTTTAGGCTGTCCCTAATTTGCAATGTGAGCCTTTGCAGCAGGGACTCCAATGCGGGTCCCTTTATTTTGAAAGGGTCATTCGCTCCCAGCCAGTTCAATTGCTTATGCCTTGATCTCTAGCACCGAACGTGGTGAGTTTTCCTCAGGTTGCAGGGACTGCAGCTCTGTATCTGAAGCCGACAAAGGCAGCCTGGTTTAAATGCCAATTGGGTATCCATGGCTCACAGCAAAAGTTTCCAAATGCTACACTTAACCTTTTGCTTTCATAATTTATAAAGAAATGATAAAGGAATAGCCCTACACCTGTCCATGAGACCATTGCTAAATGCAACTCTAATTTGAATTTGTTTATGTAAATAAAGTAACCAAAAGTGTATCCAAACATGGACTCAGCTGTATGTCCATATAAAGGCCCATGTAGTTGTGCCAGTCTAGAATGCTGTAAACTAAATGAAAGGCTACAAAAAGTTAAAGCCAATATGTTTGTATTGTCAAAATTGCAGATTAAGTTACTAGTCTAGAATGATTTAACACTTCACCACTAGAGGGTGTCAAGTAGCAACAAGTGCCAGATTTAAGCAGTACTGCACACATTTCTCAAACTGGTCCATTGTATTTATAGGTTACTGTAGACTTTCTATAGGTTTATTTGGTGATGGCATCTCACATGTAAATACATAATAGTTTTAGTGCTAATGTTTTTAAGTCTACTGTCTTCATCACAAAACCAAGTATTAGCAGGGTTAATGACCCACAAGTGGTGCATGGCAATACTAACAATTATAAAGTAAATCTTATATTCAAGCTGGTGTTGGATGTTTTGTCCTGTGGGCTGAATGTTTTATACATATGTCTGTATAGTAATTTGAACAGCTCTGTAATGTGAAATTGAGCAATGACACTTTAAAAACCCTTTAAAAACTTAATAGAATAGTTATTTTCAATTTGATACAAATGCATTAGAATAATGGTAATTGTGTTTAGGCATTTGTGGACAGATGTGCACAAAATATTTCACATGGCATCAATGTAAATATCCTATTTGTCATAAGGATACAGGTTCATCAGATCCTGGAGTATATGGAACATCTAGGAATAAAAGCATCCAAATCCACACAGCATGGCACACAGTGGCAGATCCACGTAGGGATAATAAAATAAACCCAGGGGTAAAGGTTTGGATCTCTTGCAGAGTATCGCCTCTGAAGCTGGCCATACACTAGGACGATTATCGGTCCCAGCAGGGAGTGAGCCAATAAATGGGACCATTTCCTGCTAGGGTAATGTCCCATTGCTGGCACTATACACCACCTCTGCTGGGCTCTGTTGCTTCTGCTTTATATATGTGTACAAAGCTGCTCTGACAGCTTTGCAGGTATGCTTTTAAGCTGTCAGAGCAGCATAGTATGTAGATATGCAGGAGCAGCTATTGCATTCATAATACAGAGAATCATTCGAAGCTGCACTTCACACAGTGCAGATTCAGCAGATCCATGTCTGTACTACTGCAACAGCCGCTGCTGTATATTTATGTACTATGCCACTCTGACAGCTGTAAAGTATACCTTCACAGCTATCAGAGCAGCTTTGTACATAGATATAAAAGCAGTAGCTGCTCTGAACAATAGGGAGCCATTCAGCTTGGTAACTGGCTCCCTTAAAATATCAGGAGCTTTTGCCCGATTTAAATTAAACCTTCTGAAAGATCAAATAATTGCACCAGAGTGTTTCTGGTGCGTTTATTTGACGTTTCAAAAATTGATCTGTACCATACACTAGAGCGGTTGTTTGCCCGATCACCCGATAGTTGGGAGATTGGGACGATAATCGTCTGGTGTATGGCCAGCTGGAGGCTACCCTGAGAGACACAGACCTGTGCTGTTTTATCACCCACGATCTCCCCACTCCCATAGGTATGCTCCTTCAGGTGACCTGCTGGGACCAGCTCCTAGCTGCCTGGTAGAGCTCGCTAGTGGACAATAGAGAGCAAATAAAAGGACAAAGGTGCCTTATCTCACTCAACTCCTGTGGATGTAGAATTTAACTCCTGAAGTGCTTTTCCTGTATGACCTAATGACATGCCTATTGCCACATCAAACACAGCAACACAACCATAAATATAACACAAGTCAATGGTGGCGGGGTTGGCTAAAAAGTACAGTCTGGGTAGGATGAAGAGTAACAATTGTTCCATCCACCTATTGTTTCTTTACAATTGTGTATATACTAATTGTTTATAAAGTAAATTGGGATATAAGTGCTCATTACAAATACATATATATGAGGAGCCAGCCTCCGAGGATCGGGTTTAGACATTAATTTGCCAGAGAACAAATAAAATTGGCCATTTGCCAGAGAACACCAAGATTGGCAAATTCGCCACTGGCGCCCTGTGCTCTTCACAGATGAAAGCAGGTTCACATTGAGCACATGTGACAGAGTCTGGAGACGCCATGGAGAACGTTCTGCTGCCTGCAACATCCTCCAGCATGACCGGTTTGGCAGTGGGTCAGTAATGGTGTGGGGTGGCATTTCTTTGGGGGACGCACAGCCCTCCATGTGCTCGCCAGAGGTAGCCTGACTGCCATTAGGTACCGAGATGAGATCCTCAGACCCCTTGTGAGACCATATGCTGGTGCGGTTGGCCCTGGGTTCCTCCTAATGCAAGACAATGCTAGACCTCATGTGGCTGGAGTGTGTCAGCAGTTCCTGCAAGACGAAGGCATTGATGCTATGGACTGGCC
>WWET01000946.1:82185-95068 GCA_011038615.1 Limnodynastes dumerilii
CTTACGCCGGCTGAAGTTAGGGTAGCCTTCAGCCGGCGTAAGGAAGGGGCCATAAGCCCGCACAGGGGGAGTGCCAGGGGGAGGCAGCGATGTAAGGTACATCGTACATCGTACCTCTGGATCAGGCCCATTGTTTGTGAACACTACAATATGATTTCCAAAAAAGATATAGAACAACGCAGCTGGGTAAAACAAAATGTTTATTAAATAGCCTATGATATGGTCCAGAAAGCAGATCTGCTTTGATTGGGCTGGCTTCTGTTAATCAGCATTCAGGAAATTTGCATTACTTAAAGAATTTCCATCGTAAAAGCAACAGCAAAGGCTAAAAAGCATTAAAAAACATGGTCCTAATTGCATATTTTGTAAGTACCTGATATAATAGCCCTAAAATTGCCATAGATACATTTTTGTACTATGGTACCTCCATGTAAAATATATGAATATTGCTTCAGAAATTTACAGCTTTAAAGGATGAGATGCTTCCTGTGACAGGTAACAGCATTTTATACCAAGACATTGACATGGACCAGCCATATTCCTATATAAGTCTATGCAATTGTGCAGTGCATACATGGCATCTTTACTGTTATGCAGTGCTTTGTGGAGAAGGTCAAATATCAATAATAAGCACATACATTTTACCACTTCCCGCTTTAATCAGTATTACATTTCCTCCAATGTTCAGTGAGGTGTTAGCAGCATATGAAACCTCTTCCTTCATCTATATGCACATGGAGAGAGGATTTGTGCATATAACTCATTTTCTTATAACTTAACATCAGTAAACAAAAAAAGGCACTTGCTATCACAAACTTTCACTCTGTTTAACCCTCATGCTACTGGAAAGGCTTGTAACACACTGCTCTGCAATGCATCATGGTCCATCGGGCAGCAAATAGTCCAAATATAGGATTAAACGCAATAAATAGCATCCAGTTCAGTGCTTTGGTGTCCGTATTTCTGTAGCATTCAGCTGTCACTGATGCACGATTTGGTTTGGGCTTCTCAAGTAAATGTGCAGCCCTCTTCCCCATGCGACAAGTTACTGGAAGGTGCTAAGTAGAGTAAGATGAAAAAAGTCCAGACTGAGTCCTAGATCTTGGTCACATAATTATTGGGGAAAAGTCCTTGTTTGCCTCTTAGTCGACCAGTCCACCATCCTGAGTGGTCTGAAAGAGCAAGAAAGTTATTCATTAGCCTGACTAGAAAAGACATTTAAAAATAAAAATAGATACAAAAAAAACTTTTCATCCATTTGACCTATAATACAACAGAGTTTTGTATTCTGTCTGTTTGGTTTTATTCTTTTCACTTTTTTGGAACTTAATGGCTTACATTGTTGAAGTTTGGAACTCTTATTAATAAAATTTATTGGGAATTTTTTATACGGTCTTTGCATTGATTTATGGAGCTAAGGTTTACATTGGATTAGGATAACCTTTATAGAAAAGGGAAAGTCCCCCCCCTTTTTTTTTCTTAAGGGACACCACATGTAGGAGATCAGGACCAGAAATCAGACAGGATACATACCCGGGACTGGGAAATTATTGTGAATGCAAATTTTATATATTACTGGAAGAACTTTTATTATTATTACACTATTAGTGCAGTGATTTCACGGTTTCCCTCCACATATAATACTCTGGAATATAAGAATGCCTGCTCTTTGAAACAGACAGTACCTCAATCTCCAGTCTCTAATGTCCTAAAATGAATGGCATCTTATGAAGTTATATCTGAACCATCTCTCTGTCGAGAGTTTGGGATAAGACTATGGACCTGATTCAAAGCCATGCATCCGTGTGAAATTCACATGGATGCGTAGTGATTTAGTGCAACTGCGCATGCGCAAAAGGCGCGAGGAAGTCGGATTGCTGGCGGAGTTTATGGTATCTGCCAGCATCCGATTCCGCCTGCAAAAAGGGGGTGTGCCAGGATATTTAAATAAGAAAAGCTCCACTTTTCTCATTTAAATATTCTGTGCACACCAGTCCGCACAAGCCCTACGCATCCACCATCTCAGGGATGGTGGAATCGTAGGGCCAGCTCACCGGAGCTGAGAAAAAAAAACCCTTTACTACAGGCACAAGCATGCCCATGAATGACAAGGCATGCTAGCGCTTGTAGAACTACTATCAGCAGCATGCCCTGTCCCAAATCGCTACACATGGCCATTTATTTTAAAAAACATACAGTGCCCTCTCCCCAAAAAAACTGCAAAGCTCCATGTGCGCCCCAAAAATCAAAAGAACAAAAAAAAAACAACATTCCACAAGTGCCCCTCTAAATTTAACAAAATGCCACAAGTGCCCCTTAATAAACCAAAAACCATGCCACCAGTGCCCCTTAATAAATAAAAATCAATGCCACAAGTGCCCCTTAATAAACAAAAAGTAATGCCACATGTGCCCCTTAATAAACAAAAAGTCATGCCACATGTGCCCCTTAATAAATAAAAATCAATGCCACAAGTGCACCATAAGGAATAAAATACAATTTGGTAATTTCCAAGTGGTAAATGGTCTTAGTAATGTGTCATCTATGACTTCCTACTATAGCAGCCACACTATTGCATTAAGTAATATCAGCTGAACAGGTCAGTTCACCAATCAGCTGGCATAATAGTTCTACTGATCACCAACAATATTATTGTGAATGGTTACTCCTGAACCTCACAAAAGATATGACTCCTGACATTCTGCATTGTGTGAATGCACAATTACACAAATATATCCTCTGTACTTGCCTCAAGTTCATATATATATTTATTACTCCCTGCTATAAGAGACATAAAATATAAGAGTAAGTTATTTAGTGTTTAAAGGCTAAATTTAGTTTGTTCCATTTAATTAGTCTGGCAAGAGCTTCCAGAATGCAGCAATTGCAGAAGATCTATAGCGCATTAGGATAATTATGAATGCAGTAGTTGCAGCAGGAAAATAGTATGGTACAAAACTCTGAATACAGCTATTGCTGCAAGTCTATATTACAGTAATATAACTCTGAATACAGCTACTGCAGCAAATCTATATCACAGTAATAGAACTCTGAATACAGCTACTGCAGCAAATCTATATCACAGTAATAGAACTCTGAATACAGCTGCTGCAGCAAATCTACTGTATATTACAGTAACAGAACTCTGAATACAGCTATTGAAGCAAATCTACTGTATATTACAGTAACAGAACTCTGAATACAGCTATTGCAGCAAATCTATATCACAGTAATAGAACTCTGAATACAGCTACTGCAGCAAATCTATACTACAGTATTAGGACTCTTAATTGCAACAAGTCTATAGTAGAGTAATAGAACTCTGAATACAACAAGTCAAAAGTATGATGATAAAACTAAATACAGCACTTGAAGTCTATGGACTGGATTCACAACAACGCATTTATAAACTTCCGTGCAGAGATACTATGCATGCGTAGTAACTTTTTTACGCTATCTATGTAGTGTTTCATTACATAGATTGCGTACATGCAGTCTTTAAAGACAACATGTACGGAATCTACGTAACGAAACGCTACGCAGATAGCATAAAAAAGTTACCACGCATGCACAACATCTCTGCACGGAAATCTAGGCACGGAAGTATATAAATGCTATGTTGTGAATCTGGTCCTATAACACCATATTAGAATTCTGAAGTCTGAATACAGTATATGCTATGTGGGTTAAACCAGTTATTACCTTCTTTGATAATCTCTATGATGTCATTAGCATTAAAGCTGAGCTCATCAGTGTCCTGCGCATCATATGCATACAGGGCTTTGCATTGCGGCACATTAGGTTTAGGTTTTGGCTGAGGTTTAGGTCTTCCTCCTCCTGGAGGTGGTCGATTTGTGGTCTGACGACGAGCACTGTAATAATAAAAGACATTGTTATCTTCATTGATAATAAGTGCAATAATGCATACCTAAACACACTAAATATAACAGTATATATTTTATACGTTGTATACGAATTGGTTACATACTTTAACGTTTACCATTGATTTAATTTAGGGCTCCAACTTTTTGTCAATAGAACCCCACGCAGTAACCCCAATCTCCCTTAACAGATGATAGAGCCACATGCTGGGAGGTTGGAGATGAGAGCGGTATTGAGAACTACTAGTGAAAGCCAGAAGTATCCTGATTCTATCAGAAAGTATTGCCAGGAACTTGGAGCATGGTGATGAATTTAGAAAAAGATCGCACAGTAACATGGGCAGAGGTCTATTGGGTCTCATGAGCAGCAATCCAGTAAGAGACAATCCTACTAATTAAATAGAAAGGCGGGTTTGGTAAAGGTCACAGAAGACCCAGTTGTAGAGTGTGGGGAATACATTCTGGTCATGTTTAAAGCAAGGTACACACCATACAATTCTCAGAACGATAACTGTATTGTGTATATGCTGGAATGATGGGCTGGATCCACACCTATGTACACTAGCGATTTTACGCTAGCCGCGGACCGAAAACCGCCCATTACTGCGCATGCGTGCTACAGATGTTACACCACGTAACTCTAAACGTTTGTACCATCAGCGTAACTACGAATGAAGGGGAGGCCGTAGTTACGTTTGGTTGGCGGAGGGAGGCATTTAAATTGTGCAGTATGGGTCGGGTTAGGCAGTTACGTATCCATTACGTATGTCAGTACTTACGCTCTGAAAAGTTAAGGTAGGGTTTGGGAAGCGTAGAACGGCCAAAGTACATATGAGCAAGGGGAGCGCCTAGAACATACGCTAGCGTAAATACATTACGCAATGAAACGTAACAAGCATTTAGGTCTGGATCTACCCCGATGTCTGTAGTGGGATCAGGGGACATGCCTAAGGATTGGGCAATATGCACACGTTATTTCATTTCCTTGGCTAGCAGACTATGTTGCTGGAAACTTGGGAAATCATGCTAATGTGTGATAACACAGAGCCACTTTAACCTAGTCATAGAAACTGTGGCAGCATATGAACTAGCCTGAATCTCTGCAGGAGCTGTTTGTTAGGTGTATTATTATGAAAGTCCTTTTCATGATGAGGTCCTTTCCAGGACCGAATCCATATGTAGTACATAAAAACACAGAATGTTATAGTAGCTCAACGTGGAAAAAGATGTCCTATAAGAAACACAGCGCAAGATGCTTAGAATCCATTCAGATACAATTTATAAATGAATCTCGCCAATGCTACCCTACAACCATTATATATCGCAAGACTGTGTTCAATTTAGCTGCTGTATAGAGGTGTCTACATAGAGATAAACTATAAATCAGTCCATTATACTGTACAGAGAACAACATTTTGCAAAGTGTCAACTTCTGGATGCCTGATCCTTTTCTATAAACACATATGCATATATTTGTGCTTGTGAGTTATCACGCCGTTTTACAGAGTATGTATCATTTCATTCCCCAAGCTGTTTTGTGTGTAATATTTGTTTCAGGACACATTTTATAGCGAGCTGTGGTTTTTGCACTGCTGCCTTACTGAAGTTAAATCAACATTGTCTCTGTATTAAAACATCAAGCTGGTTCACAGCGGCTGCCGAGTACAAAGAGTCTTTGACTTGCAGTGGGCACTTTTCTGTGGTCTCTTGTTTTGCTTCACAGTACAACCAAGTCTCCTTTTACTGCACAGCAAAAAACTCAGATCACATAATCTTAGTCTAAACTGCAATGTCATTAAGAGCTTTTCTGCTGTCTTCAGTACTAAGGAAGATAAAAAGCATGTCATTTAAAGCAGTCTGCTGCCAAATATATATTTTTATTCATTTTAACTGTTTCGTAGCATTATAGTTCTAGAAGGATCGCATCTCATATTTGCATGTAATTTGGCTACATAGGGATATGGACCGGATCCTGACCTAATAACGTCAGGTCACTTATGCAAGCAAGGTGCGTTAGTGGCCTGACTTCACTGGAGGGCATTACGCTATGGTTACTATAGTAATCCTAGCGTACAAACAATAAGATATGATTTTTATGCAGTTGGATCACTAAACAAATAAATGCACGGGGATTTATAGCTGCAAGACCACACAGCCACACCTCCATGCGATGGCTCCACTAACCATGAATGGCTTCTGACAGCCATACCCTACATTAAGATTTTCAACTCCTGCAAACAGAATAGCTTGATGAGTACACACACACTTGCTATCACAACCCGGTTCCTCTGGGAACTGGATACGTTCATTGCATTCCAATTGTGTAGCACAGATCAATGCATAGGCAAGAAGCAGAGATATGATCTCCTATTGGTCTAGACTATTACTTTACCTTAAGATGTATAAAAAATATTTAGACTGTCTTCAAAATACATTTGACATCTAAACCAATTACAATTGTCCTCTTGCTGAATTAATATCCCATAAAATATGCTACTGTTTCTGTACTTTAGATTTCTATGAAAAAAGTTACTAAATGTAATATTTTACAAAATTAATCAACAAATAACACTATTTTTAAAGCTTTTCTAAACCTTCCTCGGATAGCTGACATTTTCATGGTAACATTTTTTCCTGGATACTGGAAACTGGACAATGTAATGCTCCTGAAGTTTATGAATATGGAGGACTATAAACACTAAAGAGTCATTCACACACAGAACATGCTGTGCAGAGCACAATGCTTACAGTTGTGTAGGATTCCTGATTCCACAAGGTCAGCATTGAAAGAATTTCAGATAGCCTTGTGGAAAACGTCACTAGCTTCCGTTCAGAGCCTCAATAACAGCCTGGGCCCCAGAAGCAGCAAAACGGATTTGCTCAAAATCCCAAAGGCCATCAACAGTCAATTGTACTCAGAGAGCAGTATATTGTTTTCTATACAGAATTACCAACAACTAAGAATGAAAAAGGATGACTCAAAACCTAAAATCTACACTCACATATTTTACGGAGTGTCCTTTGTGGAACCAAGTAACAGGTGGCAACATATCATATTATTAATAATATAAGATTAGAAGGGGAGAATACAGAAAGAAAGAGCAAATGGTTAGGCGTTTAACCATAACAAAGCAACAAGAAATGATAAACTGCTCACAGTGTAAGCATGTGATTGATGTCTGGGAGAAAAGGAATTTTAATGTCAATGGGCCAGATCCAGACCACGCATGCATTACGTGCGTGGGTCTGTAAGTCCATTCGCGTAGCAGGGAGTGCAGGGGGCGTGGCCAGATTCATACCTTAAATATTACGACTAGGTCTGCAGCCTTATGGCCGCAAGCTGTAGTTGTAACGCGGCTTCCCCCATCCCGTATCCTTAATTTAAATGGCTATACCCGCCTATATGGCGGGGATTGAGCCATCGTAAGGTCTGCCCCTTCCCCGTAAATACTGTCATACGTTACATACGATAGTACTTATGCTAAGGGAATTTCGCACGCGGCGTGTGCAATTTCCCCGTCGTAACTAGTGCTGATCTACCCCAATGACAGCAATGCATGTCTGTCACTGTGAAAGTAAATCAGGGTTTTATTTCTTCTCTTCAGAAGATCGGAGGAAAGAAAGTGATGCCAGTATAGGGACAGGGCGTAATGACGCAATATATGCAAATCGCGTCCTGTAGCCAGTCATGTAAGAAATCTTTGAGGCAGGCATAAACCCGGAAAGAAAGTTTGGCAAATAATAAACATTTACTTATAGACGTTATTTTATGATCTATTTAAAGATCAACAATTCGGTGTGCTCATTACCTGTAACCAAGGAGGACTATTTTGATGAATCAATATGAATCACAACAAAAATGACAATTCTTGTTTAATGAATTCATTTGTAAAGGCAACGATCGCTGAATGCAGTGCTGAAGAAGTCTTACCCTGCAACACCTTGGTCTGGCACACGAAGAAAGTCTAGGCTTTGTGGCTGCTGAGGATTTCTGGCCGAGGCTCCAGTAACTTGCCTCGGTAAAGTTGGGTGGTCCAATGATGGATGTGACGTTCTAGAGTTATTTAATGGCTTTCCAGGTTTCTGTTGCTGGTGTCCATATTGATGATTTTGTATCAACCCATTCT
Source organism: Limnodynastes dumerilii (assembly GCA_011038615.1). Classification (NCBI taxonomy): domain Eukaryota; kingdom Metazoa; phylum Chordata; class Amphibia; order Anura; family Limnodynastidae; genus Limnodynastes; species Limnodynastes dumerilii. The sequence continues at coordinate 90,194 of WWET01000946.1, forward strand.
GATGAGAACCTACAAAGGAAAATGAATTTCTGAAATAAGTAAAGTGTAAAAGGCAATCTAAATAAAACACATCATAAAATAATAGATTCTGAGAAATGTGGGGAATCAAATTCAATGATTAGACTATCAAGAATAAGCAGGTCATTCAAGAATCATATATCTGCACATGATGATAACTGACCGCCTTGTCAGTTAAGAGTAAATTTGTGAACTTACTTAAATACACACACATAAAAAATATGCAATACCGATTCAGAGAAATTAAAGAACCCGATTAACCACTCCCCCTTAGCAAAACACATAAATGCTTTACAAAAATAAAAATAGATAATAGAACCTTTAAAACGTTAAAGCCTTGCACAAAATATAAAATCATTATAGTATTAAAAAAAAAATCAATGGGAAAAAATCACAATGACGGGCTGCTGCGCGGTGTACTCTCTCTCCCTCTGTCTGTCTGGGTATATAGCGCTGTATACCCAGACAGAGGGAGAGAGGACACAGTGCTGGGCAGCCTGTCCGCGTGAGAGGTTCTCTGCAGGACCTATCACACCTATCCTTTTTCCATTGAGAATTTTTTAAATGTCTGTCCCGCAGTCATTTTACATAGAGGGAGAGAGGGCAGAGCACTAGGTACCTCCAAAAATCGCAGCTAGGGTCCGATTATTATTCAGGAATTCCAAAATATGCGAGTGCCATTTCCCAAAAAATCTGCACCATACACTCGAGCGATATTTGGCCCAATCCACGATAATTGTGCATTTGGGCCGATAAACATTCTAGTGTGTGGCCAGCTTAAGCAGTTATTCTAAACATTTTTAGGTATGGACAGAGGTTAATATATGAAGTAGCTCTGGAAATTATGCTTTATTTTTCAGTTAAAGATTTTTTTAAACTCTTTTTGGTTCAGATTATAATTTCATTGAAATGTTGGGGAAAAGATACTGAATAGAACACAGAATTGATAGTACACAAAATCATTCATGGAGTATAGTGCATGTTGGTTTGTGAGGTTTAGTACTTTCATGTACCAAAAACAATAAAAAAATGCAATAACCTCAAAAAGGTTTTAAATCATTGTTTTATGGTTTTTACTTATCATAATTAAGACCCTTTTGTATTAAAAGGCTTAACTAAATAAATAAACAAATAAAAAAATTAGGCCAGGTATAGGTAACCTTCAGCAAAGCATGAAGGGAATTGTAGTTTCACAACACCTGGGGCAAGATTTACCATAGCAACCAATCAGATTGTAGCTCTGACATTTTCTAGTATGTAATAGGAAAGTTAGCTAGTATCTGATTGGTTGCTATGGGCAACATCCCCACTTTTCCTTTCCCATAGCTTAGTAAATCTGGGCTCTAGCGTGCAAAAGGTTGAAACGTTTGCCTCAGGTGATCTAACAAATTTTATTCACAATTCCTTTTTGGAAAGTAATGTTATTTTTACACCTCTTAATGAAACCTCAGCGACTGTTATCCAAAGGCATGCTTTTACTTTATCTGTAGCAAGGTGTAGAATGTTTATCTATTACTGGTATAAATCAGGACCTTTTTTTTTTTTTTTAAACAATAAAACTGAGCCTCTGTTAGGAGCTGTTGACACAAAGAACACAGGCTTGGAAGGTTCCCTGTCCTTAATTATATAACAGAAGACAGCACCCAACACCATATTTATAGGAGCAGGAAGTAGGTGGTTTGGAGCACAGAATGCTGGAAGAAAATCAAGTAGAGTAAAGACATTTTTGAACTAAGCCAGCACAGCAGTAGGAAGATCTAAAGTCACTAGACAGCCTGCAAATTTTCATTCAGAATAACTAATCAGCAAACAATTCCTGCATGGCAAAACCATTTATTAAACTTTCTGATCAAATACTTGCTGACTATTCCCCATAACAACAAAGATTGCAACCCCTACAGTTAGATTTAATTGCCCTCCTCAGAGAGCTGTCCCACCATATTGTACCTGGAGGTGGTGGAGCAGCTCTGCTTGGATAGGATTTACTTTGGCTCATGTTACCTCTTCCCTCAACAGTGTTTCTTCTGGTTGGCCCTGAAAGACATGGTGGTTTGAGCAGTATATCAATAAATGCATGTTTTTTTTTTATCAAAACAAAAATAATATTTAAAAAATAAAGCACAAGAGAAATTCATTACTCTCTCTGTACAAATATCAACTGTTATGATGTCCCTTAATTAATTAAATACATTCTGAAACATCCACAATTCTACTCTACTTCTTAATACATAAGATGATCACCATGGCTTACTGGTTGTAATCTATTATCACTGGCACGTGATTTCGGCATATCAGATGCATGTAATAGCTGCACAGAAATATATCGCTATACGCTAATGTCTGCTTTGGAGAGTTCCCAACTTCTCTGTGCTTGAGGGAACTCCCTTGCGTGAACAGGACTTCCGACACCAGGACCCTACAGTGAGGATTGTATGAAAGTACTTATGCAAGCCTTTACTGTATAATTAACATTCCTCCCCCCTCCCACAATGCATACACATCACACCCCCTCCCGCCAATGGAAAGCGTTCTATTATGTAACTCTGCATCTGTAGGATCCAGACCTGTGACAGAACATAGATTGAGCATGCACACTCCCAAACTATTGTCATTTTCTGCTCCTTGCAAGCATAAAATGACCATTTAGCAAAGGTCTAGTCCAATGTAACAATATAGATAAACACTACCGGACAGTCAATCATACTTGCTTTTACTTTATAAACAATACAAAAAAATAAATGAGTGTTTCCGTCTAGTTGCTATAATGTATCATACAATTATATGTTAACCTCTGTTTTAATCTAAGAAAGTGAATATTAGCATTAACGTAGAAAGGTATTTGGTTATGTCATTTGTGTAAAAAGCATAGATAAAAACATATTGCCTGTGAAATGGTTGGCAATGGACGCTGACAAAGTTATAGTTTATAAAATGCTCTTAGACAAATTGTATTGGATACAGAGCATGTGGTGACACAGTAACCCTGCTCCTGTCACCTGCTGACTGGTAATGTTACCTGGAAGGAATGTTATATTCTACTTACGGGAGTTCCGTGGTAAGCCTTGTCCAATGCTAACCTGTAGCACCTTATTGCTGTGTTTCAGTATGGCTAAATCTCCAAAACCTTGAATGAATTGCACTTGGCGGGAGCCACTTCCACCGCTCCATGGTCCCCAGTTTTCTTTTTTTAACTTCATATCAAGTCTATGGCAAAACACAGATTTTTACCAATGAATGTTGCTTACAAATAAACACAGGGAATGTGATGTAACGCAGTGACACACATCATAAGTGTCCCAGCCAGGCACCAGGCAGCTACTCACGTATTGTTGAATTTCAGAGGTAGTTTTCTTTGGGTCTTTTCCTCATAGTGCTTGGATAAAAGACTTATCAATTCTGTCTTGAAAAGTGACTCCAGCAGACTATCATATTCTTGTTCATGAATAATGAAGAAGTCATCTTGCAATGTGCTGCACGCACAAAAGAAAGTTACATGAAACCCATCCTGAACATTTACAGCAACCTATGTGTATTACACAGACACAAAGCAAAGTAGTGCAATAGGGATCTATAGTAGTCAAAGCTGCCCTCCACATCATATAATCATACAATAGCAACAAGCTTCCATTTATTTATTTTGATTTAATTTCCTTAATTGAAGAACTCACAGAAAGTGAGGTGGGAAAAGAGAACATGCTTCTTTCCCAGAAATGTAAGACATAACTCCCTAACTGGTACACAGTAACAGATGTTTATGTTTCATGTTGCAATAATTCAGATGTACATATCATAATCTTTTCTTTGCTGCATCTGCTCATGCTCACGTTCAGCTGTCCTGTGTTACTGGCAGTGCTTATAATACATTTGAAGTGAATGAGCTGGTTTGGATGATGATTTACATTTAACATTTTATTATTAAATATTACAGCCAAACATAGCTTTTTGTTTTTTTCTTGTCTTCCTCCTGCGCACCAGAGAAAATAAAACCTTAGGGCCTGATCCCGACCTCTGTGTGTGTTCTATGCGCACCGAGGTCTGTCACTTTACCCTCTTGTGCGGATTTTCAGCACATTACAGGTCCATAAGCCTGCCTTAAGTTTTCTGCATGGATCTGCGATCTGCTTATCGCCACCCACTCTCCTTTATCTGCATGCCTATCCCTGCCCCCAGTATGGAGATTAGACACATGGATGTCTTGTAACACCCAGTTGGATGGATCTCTTTGCATAAATCAGCCAGAAAATCACCCGACTTCAGTAGGCAGCTTGCGAAAGTCATGTGTCCAATGTGTTTAGGATTCGGTCCGCTGTCTTGATTATTTATTGTGTTGCTTTGGTAATTTTGTTTTGTCTCTGAACCCTCTGTAAAAAGTTCTTTATATTTGACGGGATCAGACCAGCGTAAATCTGATTGTCAGACAAGGAAAGTTAGTAACCACTGTCCCAGATAATGCATTCACTCTGTGCATTAGTGCTGATGGGCATGTGCGGTTTTATAAAATGTAAATTGTGTAACAGTAATGATTCTTTTAATCTGTTACAAACCGCAAATGACTTATTATTGAAGTTTATTTTAGCAATAACATATTAATGGAAGCAATTCACTACTACTCAGACATTACTGGAAGCCATTATGCTCTTCATAGTAATGCATGTCATCACTGTGCATATTGCTACACAACTGATCACATGGTGCAGGAGTAGACAGACAACTGAATTTGTGTTATGTCTGAGTCAATACACAGTTCCCTGTACTGGAGCTTCTAGCTGACCGAGTGTAGGACATGCTGAGGAATCTGCTGAAAACTCTGGGCCCGAATTAATTGAGCTAAAAGCGTTCGCTGGCGTATTTTTAACG
>WWET01000946.1:114076-144512 GCA_011038615.1 Limnodynastes dumerilii
ACAGACATTTGTGCATTTCATGGACCCTAACTTAGCGGATAAAAAATATATTCGCCAGTTTATGCAGGCTGCAAATCGTATCAAACCCTCTTTTAAGAAACCTTTACCTACATGGGACTTAAATATTGTTTTGGAAGCCTTGTCTAGGTCTCCATTTGAACCTCTTCAAGATGCGCAATTTAAATTTCTGTCCTGGAAAACGGCCTTCCTAGTAGCCATATGTTCAGCCAGAAGAGTTTCAGAGATTCAAGCACTCTGGTTTGAAGAACCCTATACTTGTTTCCATCCAGATAGGGTAGTGTTAAGGACTAATCCTACTTTTCTCCCCAAGGTTGTCTCTAAATTCCATCTTAACCAAGAAATCATTCTGCCAGCATTTTATCCTCATCCTAAGTCGGACAAGGAAAGGGAGCTTCACACCTTAGATTTAGTAAGGATCCTTAGGATCTATCTAGAACGTACCAGTAGGTTAAGAAAATGTAAACAATTGTTTGTTATCCCTGAAGCCAAAAATAAGGGAGGTCCTGCATCCAAATCTACTATAGCTAGATGGATAAAATCCTGCATTCAACAGGCATATATTTCCAAGGGTCTTAATCCGCCATTAGGACTTAAAGCCCATTCTACCAGGGCAGTAGCTACATCCTGGGCAAGTAGGGAGTCAGCTACCATACAGGACCTCTGCAAAGCAGCCACCTGGGCTTCTCCTAGTACCTCTGCTAAGCACTATAAACTCGACCTTTTAGCTTCTAAAGACACTAAGTTTGGCAGAAAAGTGCTTAGTGCAGCCCTTTAAATATATTGTTGGTTATGGGTTTGCTCACTTGTGTGATGTTGTTTTGGTGTCCCTCCCACTTAGTAGCTTGGGCATGACCCAGGGTACTATGCTGCCATCGATGATAAGGAAAGGTAATATTATACCTGATTGGTTTTCCTTGAATCTCGATGGCAGCATAGCTAGTTTCCCTACCCTTGTGTTGTTTTTTTGTGAGTTAATTCTGTTTTATCATAGCTTTATGGAGTAAGAAGACACAGGAGGAGGAGTCTATTTGTGTCAGGAGGGTCTTTTTCTTTTCCTGGATTGGCTCCCGCCACGTGGATATTACCCAGGGTACTATGCTGCCATCGATGATAAGGAAAAGTTTTTCTGGATCTGCCCCATTCTGCTTAGACTAGATAGAAGTCATGCATCTGTCAACTAGATAACCACATTTCCTCACAAGTAAAATGACTAAGTAGTGCACATTCACTCAAGCAACATCTTATGTTACTGCAATAACAGAATATCAACAATGAATAGAATAGGCCTGGAGACAAAACGGGACAAGTTCCAGGGAACAACATGTCTATCTACGTACCCTTTCTGTACGTAGATTGCGTACGCGCAGTCTTTAGACAGCGCTTGCGTAGTAGCTCAATTTTAGACCTACGCATGCGTAGTAGCTACATTCCTAAAACAACGTACATAAGACGAAACTGTGAATCCGGACTAAAATTCTCAACTGAAAATTGTTCAGATCACAATATGCAGCACATTTTATTTTTTAGGTCCATATTAAACTTACAAAATAAACAAACTCTTTTATATCTATTGTGCTATTTCATAATATGGGAAATGTGAAATAAAATATCATCTAGCTCTCTCCGTTCCAGTGTGCAGATATAATTCATTGTAATAAAGAGCTGCTGTATTACACTTATGTGCTGCATAGTAAACTCACACATAACAGCAGATTAGACATTTTCTATGACTGTGCACTGAAACACATCAGACATTCACAGAGTTTTCTACATGTAAATAAGAAAACACTGAACATAAATGTCTATTCACGTCTCTGGTTACTCAGCACTGCCAGAAAGCCGTCAGAAGAAAATAACAGCAAATAGAAAAACTCACATTTCCAGTCCTGCCAGGTTCCCTTACACAACCAATTCATTTTACTACAGCATTTAGGACATGAATGATGTCACTGGGATGGAGGCTTACACCACACTAAACCTGATTTACTACATGTGTGCTGGGGCAGAACCCTCCTCGCCTCTCTGATGTGTATGCTGGAAGCTTCCAGGTCCATTTAGCCTTCTGATATTTCCTTTATAGCAATTTACATATTTTAAGCCATAGAATTTCTATGCTCAAATGCAAATCAACCCACTGGGGCTTCATACTCTAGGAAAGCTTTAAATGGTACAAACCAGAATGCAGACAAACATACACCCTAATGAGACACTGAAAAACAGATTAATTAAAACAAAGCAATACCTTACTTGTCAAAGAACATAAACAATAATATCTGGTATGAGCACTGATCTTTTGTATGTACCAATTATTAATCAATAAAATACCCGAATTCTAGAAGCATGATAGGAAAGATTCACCTTTACATTTAATAACGTTAGGAGAATTACAAAAGTCTCTTATCCAAGTCCCTAAAACGATATGGTTCTTCTAGTGTACGGAACTCATTTCCACATGGTAGAACATCCATTACAGGGGGCGTCACTTGATTTCCACATGTTTAATGAGCAGTACAAAATAAACACTGCAAGTTATAATGGTGCCCAGAAAACACAACCATCATCATCATGAATTTATACATAAATAAGTATAAGGTGATAGATAGATAGATAGATAGATAGATAGATAGATAGATAGATAGATAGACAGACAAACAGATAAAAAAGATAATTATAAATACGAATAGTCACTTGAATGACTTTACTTTAGTAATTACATTACTAAGCATTACAACACACAGATACCTGGCCATGAGTTAATAATGAAAGAATGAGGTGATTATGGCATCAACACCAAGATCATTTGAGGGAGACAAACGTATGACATAAGGAGGAGAGAACAGTATGTGGAAATGGTGCAAGAGTGAATGTGGTGAATGAATGAGGCGGAAGGTTAGTGGTGTATTGGCACTGGTGCGAGGATATCGATCGGGGTTATCCTGTCTACCACAGCTTATGTATGTGCTGATGCATAGGCAGATGTGTCTGGATGTTTTGAGTATGTTTTTTGGTAAAGGTTGTTATAAAGGTAAGAGACCGTGCACTTGAACAACACAAATTATGATTTTATAGTTTGTCTTAAAATGATTGCTTCTCCAGTGGATTTCCCATGTAAAAGTTTTCCCATTTCCAGTCCAAAGCTTGTCACTTCTAAGTTTTTTTGTTTGTGATAAAGTCATGGATGGAGTTCTTGGATTTTAGGTTTAGATCCATTCAAAAATCCATCCAAACTTTATTGAAACTTAAGCAAAAAAGTTGCTAGTTAGGAGAATTTACATGACATAAACTGAAAGTCGGCCATGTAGCATTTACACTTGTCAAGGTTTCAAAAAGATCCTCTATATTGTTATAAAGTGACATTAGTTCTATGTAAAGGGATTCAAAATGGTCACTGTTTGTAAATGATGAGTTTTCAGTATGTAGCCAGATGCATGAATATAGTCAGAAGTTTCCAATAAGGAAAAAGTATGAAAAGTTATCATCACCTTAGCAAAAATTTCTTGAACACCCTCCTATAGGCATATCCAGCTCGCCGCACGCGGATGTTTTCCTTCAGCCCCAAATATTCTACTTGATGTTTGACCCTTAAGAAAAAAAATGTAGATGTCAGTGATAAGTACTAAGTGGTTGGGTTACATAAACACACAGGCAGTTTTCTTACCATACCATAAAGACATGAGGTCAACTTTCTTTTACAAAACAGGCATTGCAACAAACATCTCTCTTCTAGTAACCATGTTTTAATTTTAAGGCGGACATCTCAGATAGAGCAATAATAATATAAATAATAAAGAATAAAAGTCTTCCGTCAGGGTAAAGAAAGATATAATCTAGTGCATCAATAGATGAATTAAAATTACAATTAAAACCATCTAATATTTATATACAATATTTAACGCAGACAGCATATGTACATGAAATCTAACCCTGATAATATGGGTAAGTTCAGCAGTGGTTGAAATGGAAATTCAGAAGACGGCAATATAGATGTGTGAAAATCTTGAAATAAAAGTCAAGTGAATGAAAATGAATACATTTCCAATTAAACAGTAATAAAGAAACACTAGAGATTGTAACTGAACCACAGAAGGTACACACCGACTCTCCTCCCAGTCTCTGGGTTTCTTGGTCTCATTAGGCTTGATGCAGCGGATATAATGGGGGGTACATTTTATCAGTGTGTTCACCAGGTCATTTGCTTGTTTCTGTAAAAAATACATAAATAAAATAACTAGAAATCCCACAAATCCACCAGATATGACTTGTGATAGAATACAAGACACACAGTAACAGAACAGTCAGCCCCTTTTTATAAACACACCTTAATCTTACTGCTTGCGGTGGTAGGACGACCCTTCTTTTCTGCATGAAGATTTTCCGGGAACAAAGCTTTTATAAAAGGTCTGAAAATGTCAGAAAATTGAATGGGATGAATGTCAATTCATTGTTTAGCTGCAAAACCTCCTAATGTAGAAACATGTATCTCCTTCCTGTGAGGAAGTGCTGACTCCACGCTATATGCATTTACTTGTGACTTTCTAACATCCAAGATAGTAAGCAAGAGCTATAGTCTATACAGCTTCCAGCAAAGACTGCTGTCAACACATGCATTTATTCAGTGGGATTCACCTCAGAATGAATACCCGCTTTCATGTACGTTAGGCAAGTGCCTCTTAGCTGTATTCATACATTGTATTCAGTGCTACAACAGTGTGCCTCTCCGGTGGATTGGTTTCCATAGCTCATACATTATGTATTTTGCAGAGTAGTCTGTGATTTTATCCAGAGACACCGGAAGTGGTCCTAACCATTCTTTGTATAAACTTTGCTAAAAATGTATTGTGAAGCCAAAAATGTAATAGATGGGAACACTGTAGTAAATTAGTAATAAAAAACAAAAAACAACAAAAACAGTGTTTTAATTTTACTATCATTTGTTTTCCAATTTAACTCCAATCCAGCTACAACTACAAGAAACCTGTAAACTGCAGGAAAATCAAGATTAGACTGTAAATAAAGAACACTGGACACCGCTAAAGATGACTTTTAGGAAAACACTAGGTTTTCACAGAACTTTTTATTTCTTATTTTGACAAAACATGAAGTTACTTTTAGAAACCCTTTGTTGGGGAAAAAAAAAATCAACTTCATGCTAACTGCATACCACAAATACTATTTTTAATCCTAACTGTGGTTTTGTGTATGATCCAGTAGGAAAGAGAATGTCATATAAAGGCAAAACAAACAGTGAAAAGGGCCCTGAATTCATGAAGTCATTGTGTGACATCCTTCTTATGAGGGATCAATGCCAGAAAAAAAATCATCTGCATATAGCACAAAATAAATTCCATAGTTATATTTGAATCTCTGGGATGAGAAAGAGCCTGCAAAATGCTCTCACACAAGATCATATATGGAAAGACACTTGTACTTGGTTTTATGGAAAATATTACCATCATTTATCCAGTCTTGTTATAATGTTATAATAAGACTGGATAAATGATGGTATGTTTTGAATGTTATAATGATTGTTAAAACTGTAAAGTGCTACGTCATCTGAGGGCGCTATATAGAAACCTGTTAATAAGTAATAAATTAATAAAATAATTGATCAATGCTGAATGTATACACTGCTAATGATAATTTATTAATGCTGAATGTATACACTGCTAATGATAAAGGAAATAGGTCTACACAGCATGCGAGCATGGTTACAATGAAAGCAGACAGTTACAGCACAGAAGGTCAGATGATGATGTCCAGGTGTAGAGGAGAATACTTACAACTGACTACTTTGCATCAGCTCAATAAGGTCGGTAAAGAGCACATCCCTATTTCTCTCACAGAACCCATCCATGTCGTAAGACACCTAAACAACAAAACATAGGTTGGATATAGCATCAATAAACGTGCACAGACCTCAGCAAGAACTGGATGTGTATCCTACTCAGTCTCACATGTGGTCAAATGGGCAGATCCAGTCTATGAGTAGTAAAGCAAATTCTAGATCACATGTCAGTAACCGCTCAATCTTTTGCTGTCTGCAATCTGATGGATCAGTCTGATTTTCAGCCCTTATAAAACATCAGTATTCATTGCTGATAACATCAAGAAAGGGGTTATTATTTAGAAACAAAACTGAAAGCTACTGCAGGATGTGTCTAGGTGATAAGGTGACTTAGAACATGTCTGGTGACATTTTCCACCAGTTGCATAATTTCGGATTGAGACAAAGTGCATTTTTGACAATAAACTAAAATCAAATGTGTCTCTTGTCCCACTCGTGTGTGATATGACTACTAAAGCAGACAGGACATTAAACACAATTTACAGTGGGTTGGCAGCCTTGCAGCGAAAAAAACAAACCAGTTACATGGTTCAATAGTATACTAAAGTCAATCACGTGACCAATAAAACAATTACATCAGTCAAGAATTTAGACACAGGTGGTAAAAGTGTGGCAATCTAAACAAGAATGCAGTGCTTGGTAAGATATTACATTGGGTAAGAGTGTTACAAAAGCCCCCTACGTGAAATACCTAGCTACTCACAATGGCAAATTTTTTTGTCATAACCACGACCAACATAACGAAAACTGGTGACATAAAAACAAAACCGTGATCAAAAGAAGAAAGCTAAAAATAAAATGAGGAGTGTATACAATTCATTAAAAGTTTATGGTTTTAACAACTGAACTAATTATCAATTAGAAGACTTCATAGGTCATATTAGCATTTTTACTGGATTTTTTTTCCCACTGACTTTTGCAGCTTGAAGCATTGAGACCGCCCACTCGACTGTAATTCTGCCTCGCCACTAATTAAGTTCCCAGATTGCTTTGAACTGGTTATACCCACTTAAGGCCACACTGCTGCTGATTACATTAAATCAAATTTCCAGTTTTTATTATGTTAACCGCAAATATTTTAAGACAAACACAGAGCAAAGTGTAAATATCTGTCAGCACATTCTTAGGCAGTTAAACAAAATGGATACACAAAGGGAGTATTAAATAAACATACAACACATACTGAGAACCTGACTATCATGGCAAATAATTAAGACATTGCAAAAAAAATTTTACCTACACACCAAGCTAACATTACACAGGGAAGAATGAGCTTTGTGATAAAACCAATGGCTGAATATCATAGAAAACATTAAAGTGACAACTTGAAATACATTATAAATTGAAACCTAGAATATTTCAAAAGTTTTTTTTTTTTTTACTATTCCACATTGTACATTTACACCCGATGGGTCCAACTACCACAACTGTATGTGGTTTTGAGCTATGCCTTTATATTACCAGACAGGTTTACTTATTTATTTTGCCCTTTGTTATGACACAGAGCAGTCATGCTCTTTTACTTGAGAGCAGTTTTTGGAATTTCTGCCCTCTGGCAGAATACACAGTCATTCAGAAGAAAGTAAATGTGTAACGGACAGCATTACACAGAAGCGCAGCACATTAAAGGGTCAATTTATATGTCTTTGCGGTAACCTTTCTGGCTGAAGGTGCATTGCCACTAACCACCATTGTTTTCTATATGTAAAGCTGCAATCTTTCTACAAATAAAATGGTTGGTGATTAGTAGCAAAGAATCTTTAGTCTGAACACGTTATAATTCTCATGCTCTAATGTTTTCTGATTGCAGCTGACACTCAGGTTCCTGCAGTGCATGACTGCTAATAGTCGTATGGTACGTGAGCAAGCACAGTTATGTTCAGACTGGAGATGTGTTTCCCCTAATAACTAATGATATCTATTTGTGAAATACTTTACAAATGTAAACAGACCCCTAATTATGGAATTTACATTATGCTTTTCCTGAGGATAGAAAACACCTTTATGTTATTGCTATTTGCATGATTTTTTTGTTTTTCATTCTAACTTTTATAACTGTTACAGCTTTTTATAACAGGTCACATGGCCATGCTCCAGATAACAATGGGCCTGCTCCTGAATTAGGTCCTGAATTAACCTGTGATTCACACTGCACATAGGAGAGCAGGGCACTCTTATTGCTCTCCTACATGCAGAGAGTGAATCTGTCTGCAGGGGGCAACCTTAACTATCCCATGCGTATCTTCATGGGTGTGGAATAGAGGGCTAAACAAAGCCCTTACTGTACGATATAAATGCAAAACACCACCCACCAAGCGTAGGTCTTACACATGGTGGGTGGCCCTGCACCTGTTGTGGAAGTCACTTTCTGGCATCGAGCAGCTGCGTTGCGATGCGGAGGATATGGATACTGTGCATGCGCCCTAGGATATAGAGGTCAGCCTAGGTGCCTCATTGAGGATTGAGGTTTCCACAATCCACACACTAAAATGCTCCTTGTCATACTACCTTATTAACCGTACTTGTCTATTCGGCCAGAAGGTCCATGAGACTTGTTCTTGGAGTTGTCCCAAAGCAAGTTATTATAGTGCTGCTCCTATATCATTATACACAGTCTTCTACCCAAACCACTTATGCTTCTATGCTGGGAGGGGGAGGTCCATAAATGTGTTACTCCTGCAATTAGCATTTGTCTTGGGTGAACATGCTCAATAGCTACATGATAATTAGTTCAGTCTTACCTTTCCAGCATAATGGTGAATAATAAAACCCTGGTTCCAGCTGTTAAAATGTTCATGCGTTCCCACTGCCATCTGGAGTTTCTGTAGAAGGGTCTGATCTGCCCCTTCTCCCACAGCGTGCATTGTGGCACATACGTCATCTAAAATACTCATCACACCAGGTGGATTCTGAAAAGACAACATAAATATAAAAACAACATATCATAAATAAAAAAACAAAAAACCCATCATTTAATCGTGCTCCATAAAATAAGAAAATGAGTCTAATTATCTATTCATTTACACAACTCTATAAAATGTTGATAGCTGACAGTGATGTGCACCATAGCAGCATCTGAGACAATCGGAATCTTCAAACTACAAATCATTCTCAATAAAATGTGGTACCACAACTGGGAGTGTTCTTAACACCATTGGTTCTTCCTTCCCCTCTCCCCCTATTATAAATAAAATGGATGTCTTGACCCCTGTTCAAACTTTTCGTTCTTTACAAATTTTATTATTACCCTGGAATGTACTCTCTTATGCATTTGTGCAAACATTTCAATAGTCATGTATCTACTTGTAATTAACAAGATGAATAATATGATCATATGCAGTTGGTCCACCTGGAGGGGTGAGTGAGTGTTATATCCCATCCTCTTAAGTTATGGTCCTTTAGTAGTCAAAAGACAATGTTACACAATTATTACTGTCATCTATACATGGCTGGTGCAAGGTCTCCAGACACCCCAGACAAAGCTTCATTCTGTCACACTCCCTCCCTTCCCTGGTCAACCTTCACATCGGCTAAGCAAGGGATCAGCTAAACCGTGGCTCCTAAACACACAAGCCACAGAGGCTCATCTGAATTCCTACTTGTACTGATTAGCTGGGACAGCTGACTGGATGAGCAGTTAAAGTAAGCGCTGCTGGTGGGGAATAACCAAGTGGGAAGTTGTGTTCTGCAGCTGCCAGTATTATTTATTTATAAACAGGTTTTTCAGATTACATAGCGCTTTACAGAGAATATTTCACATTTACATCAGTCCCTGCCCCATTGGAGCTACACACTAAGGTCCCCAACACATACATACACACACAGTAGGGTTAATTTATTCAGTAGCCAATTAAGCATATTTTTGTAACGTGGGAGAAAACCAGAAAACCCGGAGGAAACCCACGCAAACATGGTGAGAACATGCAAACTCCACACAGATAAGGCCTTGTCCGGGAATTGAACTCATGACCTCAGCGCTGTGAGACACAAATGCTACTCACTGAAACACCGTACTGCATTTGACTTCTTGACTCCATCCATGCTGCCATTATAGGCAGTTGCCTAAAGCTAGTGGTAGCAATGGCCTTGGATCTACAGAATAAATTTACCAACATGCCATGTACACTACTCAGCCGTTATACTTCAGCTGTACAGTATCATCTGTACTGTACACCTTTTGTTTAAATCACATGATCTTCCTTTTGAGGTTCCAATTCCTGGTTCCGCTATCACATGATCATTTTACATCACTTCCTGGATCTGTTGAACATGTGACTACCACTCCCTATTTAAACTATACTGTACTTGCCAACTCTTCCAGAATGTCTGGGAGACTCCTGGATTATTGCTGAGATTCATGGACTCCTGAGAAAGGGAGGGGATATCTTCCGATATGCTGGCACTGCAGGGTGTCCCGGACTGAAGAGGAGTTCTTCCTGTTCTGGTGCGCCTGTCCCGGCTTTCCGACATTACTGCAGGGATGTGTGATAGGCAGAGTCAGAAAGTCAGGACCGGCGCACCAAAGCAGCAAGATCACATCTACAGCAAAGAAACTCTGGACAGGGAGATCAGTGCAGCAAGGGGGTCTGAGGGTGGTCGGGTTTAAGCAGCATTACTTCAGTACAGCAGATGATGACATCCCAGGCAATGAGCAACACAGCTGCAATGTATACTAGTCTGTTCACTGCTAGGTGGGCTCATTCTCTGGTTGTCTCTAGATTGGTTGTCTCAGTAGGACTGGCAGTGATGGGTTATATAGATGAAGATAGTCACTTGCAGTGCTGTATGGTATAAATGGGTTCACTGATAATTGGGAGAGGAATAGAGAGTTTTATTTATTTATAAGACATACAGACTCTATACCCCATAGTAAAGCTCTTTATTTCTCCTTCATAATAGTGTTCTATATTACCTCATAACAAATATGATATAAAAACACTATGGGGTATAATTTGAACACAACTGAGGAATAAAAATGTTTGTTATAGGAAATATAGACTATATACTTCAAAATAAAAGTTTTTCCCCAATTTCGCTCAAATTATTCCCATAACAGGGCTCTATATCATCTAAGTACAATGAGCCACACCCAATGGGTGGTGCAGTACAAAACCACTGGCCTCCAATCTCCCTGAAATGGACGTGAACAAATACTACTTTATTAGTACAACAGGTTACCTCTGTCTGCTGACAGTATCTGACAGTGCTGGTGTGGTATCGGCATTGACTGGTATGCTCTGCCTCTCTACTCGTTCTAGTCTATTCATTCTTCTATGCTCCATCCAACAGAGGATTACTAATGCCTTCATTCCCATCCTCTGGTGTCATCATAACATCTGTCATGGTCAGATCCCAGAACAGTTCAGGAAACTGACCTGCTCCTTGTCGGCTGTTAAGCCAATCCCCAACATCAGGTAGTCTGGTGAATACCAGGTCTGGGGTTAGACTCCCACCACTACATGACTTACTGCACCTAAGGGTATAACATCACAATTGTTTCTTTGTGCAGTATAACACATTTTATGACTACATATCCAGAGATATCTGACCATTCTAGAGTTCTAGATATAGCTGATGAAAGTGTTCCATGTGTGGCCCACTTAATATGATGCAGATCTGGTCATTTCTAGTTGAATCTTTAAACATCTTTATTCTAGAGAAGAAAGATACTTAAAATTGGACAGATGCATTAGCCAAACATAATTTTCACATAATGCCATCCAGACATACACAATAAATGTGTCTTTTACAACTAAAGAGTCATAAATTCTATATACAGAATGAAAAATTGACCTTATATATTACAAAATGTATATATCAACATATTTTTCAGGCCTTTCAAGCTGCTTGTGGAAGTTGGGTGTTCTTCCGGCAGCGTGCATGTGCGCACCAGATGTTACGCTATGGATCAACTAGAATACAGACCTTATTTCCGTACGCTAGGAGATCCGTCTGGCAGTGTGTCACTCTTTAATCCAATGCTTAATCTCCATGAGAGGGCAGGGATAGCCAGGCAGATTAAGGAGAGTGGGTGGCGATATGCACTTTCGGCACAGATCTACATTCGGATAGTCGCAGATCTGTGCGGAGAATGTAAGGGAGGCTTTGACACATCCACCGTACGTGCAGAACGCCGTAAGTGAGGGTGGAGCGACAAGGGAGTTCACTCCTTTCTCACTTGTGGATTCATGGGGCCGTATCCAGAGATACGTTTTTTAAAAGTACACAATTATACGCACACACGTAGCAAGGCAACAACCATGACACTCCCCTCACACTGACAGGTTGTCGTTGACTTACGAGTGTCATAGGGCAACCTTATGTCTACGTGTGTAGTTACGGGCGTACGTCAAGGTATGAACGTGCATATCTATTTTACCGCGCCCTCAAATATCCATTTAAATGCCTCCCCCGTCCTGTCTCATGTAACTTTGAACGTACGGATTTCAACCACACCCCTCCACACGTATGTCTCCAAGTGTGATTCCCAAGTAAGTGCCTAAAGTATTTCCGTGCGTAAAATCAACGTAAATAGCGTAACTACACATGCGCAGTTGCTCCGATCCTAAAAATACGCACGCAACTCCACATGAAAACGGATCTGTGAATACGGCCCATGGATTTTAGGATTGGATCAGGCCCTTAGTCCCAAAAACTTCTTTAAACACATGTAAAAATATTTACTTACCACTTTATTCTCAATGAGGTCACATACAATCTTATTGTTAAAGTATTCTATAGGGGTCCATCGAATTCCTTCCTGAATGTATTCTTCCTGTATGTCAAACAACAAACAACTGTAAGCTGTGTTCTGAATATGTTACTATATTACTACTGTTACTACTACTACAAATCAGAAGAAATCTCCTCTTAATAAAAGACATTACACAGTATATGAATAGGAAGAATATGTGTAACTATCGTAAAATGCGTTATTCAATTAATGTAAAAGGTTTCATTCACGTAACCAGTCAGGTACAAAATTGACTATGGTAAACAAGGTTTGATGACAGCCAGTATTAGGCAAATTAATAAGGTACAACAACATCAAATTATAAAATCATAGAAAACCTCATCAGTCTTCTTCACATGTAACCTGCAAATAAGTATCTGAACAACACTAAGCAGCTGAAGCAGTCAGGGATTTTATAGTGTATTTTAAATGTATTATCATCATTGCTCATAAATTCACATCGTTATGTCAATATTTTATTTTGGCCACATACACTTGTCATTAAAACCTCGGGAAGAAAAAAAAAACATCCGACAAAGGCAGTTATCTGGATTTCCTAATAGAACAAGGTGCTGATGATAATTCTAGAAAGACTCAGTCTAGCAGTTTAATATTTATACATTTTCCAGTATATTATACAGTAAACAGATAAGAGAATACATCATTCGTTTTATTGTTGCTATGGCTTCAGTTAGTGAACTTTAACTACATCAACAATGATTGATCACCTTCCAGTAGCGTGCACAAGTTTTTTTGGGGCAACCTCATAGATCAGGGGGATATTAAATGCTGGAGATAGCCACTACACAAAGATGAAGTCTGTGTACAACTCTGAAGATTATAAAGCGGGACGTTATCTTCATACGGCGGCGTAACGGCCGCTGGCTGTTACGAAAAAGGGGGCTTCCTCCCCTTTACGCATGCCGTATCTCTGCCGAGAGTGTAATTGCCGTAAGTGTCCAGATTTCCACCCGCCAGCGGGGAGTGCACGCAATACAATGACTGCCGTACAGACCTCAGGCCCTATGACACGTGGTGCCGCAGGTTTGCAACGGAACATTGCTATTCCGCTAGGAAACGTTAAGAAGGGTGTGGGGCTCTGGTCCAAATGGCCGATTTTCGAATGGCCATTCCTCCCCAGCCAGTTGCGAACTTTCGTTAGTCCCATTTTCAGCAATTACACTCTTGTACTGGAGAGTGTAACCGTGTTAAGACTGGTGTTTTACCATCTGCAGACTGCTAACATATTAAAGTGAGGGATACTAACATACTAATATATGTGTGCCATTTCCAGACCTCTAATAAACCACACATATGATAGTTTGTGCAATCCCTGATCTCTTATATCTTCTACAGACCCTTAAAATACTCCACATGTAAAACACTATATAAAGTATATATGGGGTACTAAAAAATAAAGTAATAAGTACTTACCTTCTGAAGTCTTCCCGTTTCTCCACCGCCGCACGTGTGTGCTGTCTGTCTGATGACACAGGGGGAGCAACCACCTGTAGTTTATCAGAAGGGGAGGTCCCCCAACAGCCACTTGTCCCTTTCCCACTGAAACTACAGCAACAACCAGCATTGGGCTGGATCCAGACCTTGTTAAGTGCATTAACTTAGTTACACCTCACACACACACACACACAGTTTACTTACCTGCTGAAGTCTTCCTGTTTCTCCACCGCTGCACATGTGTGCTGTCTGTCTGATGACACATTGGGAGCAACCACCTGTAGTTTATCAGAAGGGGAGGTCCCCCAACAGCCACTTGTCCCTTTCCCACTGAAACTACAGCGACAACCAGCATTGTGTTTCTATCCCACTTTTTTCAGTGGGCATGCAGCTAAAAAGGAGACCGTGGGGTGACCTTACCAGTCACTCAATTCACAAACTGCTAATTTCTCTTTCATGGCACTACGGTCATCAGGTCCCAATTTCTAGTTGAAATTGGTGACTGGTGTTTGTCAAGTCCTGTATTAGGGTTCAGGGGATGGCACACTATATGCTGTATAGCCTAATAGAACCCACATATATTTTGGTATATGCCATTTACAGACCCTTGATATAACCAACATCTATTATAGTGTGTGTCATTCCCTAACCTCTATATCTGCCTTTTCTCTCAGACAACATACAATAGTAACCATTATTAATCAGCTTGGCACAAAGTCTTCCATTCTGGAACACACAGGGCCCAGTTAAATTGTTCTTACCTGTTCTGCTTTCAGAGTCAGCTCAATAAATATTTGTTGCAATTTTTCATTTACAAAATTTATGCAGAACTGTTCAAACCCATTTTTCTGAAAAGAAACACATAAAACATTGTTATTGTGATATAACTCATAAATAGCCGGAGGTATCTACAACACTTTATTTAACATACCTGAA
The DNA here is from genome assembly GCA_011038615.1 of Limnodynastes dumerilii. NCBI lineage: Eukaryota > Metazoa > Chordata > Amphibia > Anura > Limnodynastidae > Limnodynastes > Limnodynastes dumerilii. The sequence continues at coordinate 129,067 of WWET01000946.1, forward strand.
AAATCTCAAAACCATAAATATCAAGAACGCCAATATTATATTCTTCATGATCCTTCTCCATAGCTTTGTTAATTGACTGGAAAAAAAAATCAAAATGATTTGTCTAATGAATACAGACAATAAACTTTGAAATTCTGGCTTTGTCAATGATAATGGTTTGTAGCATCTCACAACAAAGGACTAGGAGCTCCAAGTACAGCAGCAGTGAAAATACGAAGCCGGATCCCTGGTGTATCCGGAGTCCCATACGGGCAAGGTGAGGCCACTCCCCGTGCAACGTATGGGCTTACGATAGCAGGACTCTACCTTAATATAGCCAGTGTAAAATGGGTAAGGCTCGGAAATCTGGATAGGGAGCAAGGGCATAAACACATATATCTCCCCCCCACCTAGCATACACGCCATATGCTTCCCAACGTCCCAAACTATTTAGCTATCAGAAAAACTGGAGGAGGACCTGAGGATCCAAAGATATGCTGAACAACATCAGTGAATAGAAAAAACACTGCATCGTGTTGTCTGGTCAGCATTTATCAAGAATTAAAGAAATAAAAAAAAACATGGGCCAGATTTACTAAGCTGCGAGTTTGGAAAAGTGGAGATGTTGCCCATAGCAACCAATAACATTTTAACTGACATTCTCTCGTATGTAAAAAGAAAGTGAGAGCTAGAATCTGATTGGTTGCTATAGGCAACATCTCCAATTTTCCAAACCCGCAGCTTAGTAAATCTGGGCCCATGACTCAATCTTTGACCTGTCTGCTGTATTTAGCCCAGTTGACTGTCTGTACACTAATATCCCTATGTCTTCTGTTATTACCAAATCCCTTCTACAGTGTTTGATACACTGCGGTCAGTTTCCACATAACTACTTGTCCCTCTACTGTTACTCTAATACACCACTTCCCTTGGAAAGTTTGATAAGCTATTAAAAAGGCCAATGTGCAGAAGAGAAATAGTCTGAATGTGGAGACATTGTTGAAGACAGAGCTTGCAGAGGATCACAGGACAGTTAAAAATAATTAAATAGGAATCAACAAAGGATAGAATCATCATGATCAGTGGTTGTTTACTGTATTGTCCAGAATGCTCTGCTCACTGTATCAGTGTCCAGAATGTCTCTACTCATTGTATCAGGGTCCAGAATGATCTTTGCTTGTTGAATCAGGGTCCAGAATGCTCTTTGCAATGTATTAGTGTCAAGAAGCATTTGTGTAATGTATTAGTGTCTAGAAGGCACATCTGTCTGCATTGTATCAATGTCCAGAAAGTTCTTTGTGCTGTACCAGTGTCCAGAATGCTCTGTGTACTGTATCAGTATACATTACAAAAAATATTCTGGTGTACTAAATACACTAGAGAGAACTAGTGACACGGTCTTTGTCAATAAAAAAAAAAAAGAATACATTATATTAATATAAATAACTACAATAAAAAAGTTATATAAATTAAAAATTGAGTAAAAAGCAATACTTACATCTACGAGGTAATCAAAAACACGAGAATGAAGAGCTTTGGCTAGAGCATCTCTGGTATAGCATGCCTGCTCCACATTTAGTGTCACATTGATAGACTCAGACTTGCCACCCCACTTGCTGTCCATTTGCCTGCTTGTCAACTTCTCCTTTAAGCGACTTTCATTTATCCCCAGAAGGAATGTGGGGAATGCTAGAACTGTAAACAGAGGAAACCCTTGTAATGCAGAACAAATATACGGGTCATTTATATATCATCACCCATGTGATGATCAAAGGACCCTTAAACAACAAAACATAAATTAGATTCTAGAGCAATCTAAGTCAGCTTGTGCTATACAGAACTATAAGTTTCAGCGTGCTCTATCATATACCATATGTAGAAAAATCATACATTGTTTTTTTATAAATACGTTTATTACTGTCTACACCAGTGGAAAAAAAAACATTTAAAGTTTTTTAAGACTAATACAATATAAAGGTGGTAATTTTTTCAGCAGCCCATTCATTCAAGGTTGCCCATAGCAGTGATAGGGTTGGGGCAAAGCCACCTCAGGCCCTCCCCCCAATTCCTTTGACTTGCACATATGCAGGTTATCAGCTGCTGTACGATTGCGCAGAATGACACGTAAACTGGGGCAGCATGGCCACTCAGTGAGTAGCACTTGGGCCTCACAGCACTGAGGTCATGAGTTTGAATCCCAGACTAGTCCTTATCTGTGTGGAGTTAATATGTTCTCCCTGTGTCTACGTGGGTTTTCTCCAGGTGCTCTGGTTTCCTCCCACATGCCAAAATCATATTGGTAGGTAGTGCTGACTAAATTAACCCTAGAGTTAACCCTGGATCTTGATATGTTGCTCCATTAAAGGCAGGGACTAATGTGAATTTCTCATTTAAACTGCTGCAGATAATTTGTGGTGCTATATAAATAAGCATTTATCATAATATATAATAATACTAACTGTTGTTTATTAATCATCAGTGGTAGCTGCTGGTTAGTTGTTTATAAACAGCACTCAGTGCTAAGCACTATGTATAAACATCTTCAGCTGACAGTCACTAGCTTCCACCTGCTGCAGTATATTAGTAGTGTGCTGTTAGAACAGATAGCAGTTCTGCACAACCACTGGCAGCACCATATGGCCAAGGCTCTGTAAATTAAGCTGTCCTACCCCAGGGTTTGGATAATGGGCCCAAGTTCAAATGCCCTAGGGGTGGTTGTTACCTGGTGTGGGATCTCTTTTTATTTTGGCACTAAGATGGGGCATAAAAAGAGAGAGGCACCACAGTTGGTATATAATGAAATAGGGGCATTACTGCAGACTGTTTTACTATACTGGAACTATTTCAATCTATAACTGTAGGTAAGTACTGGCACAATTTTCATACATGAATAGACAGTGCCACATGTGACGCACTCTCTTTATTACATTCATGCTTTGCTTTAATTATCTGACACAATACTCTTGGTTTACTTTTAACAAAAATAAATACAGCGAGTCCCACATCACTTTATCTCCAGGATCCTGGAAGCAATTTCATAATATTAAATAGTACTTCAATTCCAAGCTACTCTCTCTTCTTGATTATTAACAGATTGTATGTATATTGTATATAACCATGTGCAGTCAGTAAACCCTATATACTCTGTGGAAATGAATCTAGCAATATTCAGAACTTTGCAGAAGAGAAGCAGTACCAAATGTCTTTAAGAAAGTCACCCAATTCATGCTTTGTAGAATCAGCTTATTGGTTATTTCTCTGAGATATCACATACATGTTCACTTAGGCTAGCCTTTACCACATCCTTCATAGTAATCTGTTCTGCTCTAAACTGGAGACACACGACACCATTTTCACCCAGTATCGTGCTGATCAGATGATAAACGATCGCTTAGTTTGATATTGTATTAGCATGTATACTTCTAGGATCATATTCAATTTAAGCATATTGCATGTTTTGATTTTATAACCCTTATCATTTTATAGATCAACATAGAAAAATTCTGTTCCAGTTCTGTGCACGCACTGACAACAGTTTGTTCAATCGTTCAGTAGAAGAATGCAACAGCAGGGACATATCCCGATTATTTGAGCAGAGATTTATGGAAAATGGAAATCACAGATCTGACTGTAAATTGTGTTTGAGTGTACGCATGAACTGGTAGGCTCATCAGGACTTTCAGTCGTTGGTAAAACTGTTACACGTTGCATCTGATGACATTTTTGTAGTGTGAACTTAGCTTAAGTGTCATGCAGATCAATACACAGGGTGAACACACATGCTCGGCATATAGTCAGTCTGGGGGCCAAGGAAAGAGATAATGTAATGCAGGGTGAACATGATTGAAGTAGCAATCAAATAAGAATATTACACCACCAGATCCCTTCAGTGTTAGAAACATGCAGTCACTGGTGTGTAAGACGACAATGTATTAAAGCCACATGTGCAGTCATCTGTTTGTCAAGGACATGGAGAAGAATTAATCTTCTGACCATACCAACATCTTGCATTACTTATAATTCCAATGCCTCTATTTACAGCCTTGAACTTAAAAAATGTATTATTCATGTAACAGTTTATACAGGGCCACACTACACCTGGTAAATGGATGTGCTCCAAACTAAAGTGAATTTTAAAAACATGGGACCAGGATAGGCACTTCCATACGTCACAACTGCGCTGACTGCAGAAAAGTAGGCTTATGGACGCGCAAGTCAGCTAAAATCCGCATGCAAGAGGGGAGTGAACCAGCCTCTTATGTGCAGACTTTATCAACTCCGTGCATGGGGAAATAACACTTAAGTCTGGAACAGGTCCATGGACGTCTGCAATCTCTAGCTTTCCAGACTGATGTGTATGGAAATATGTTTAAGTTCTTTAAGTTGTGCACATAGATGTGAGATGGTGAGGGTTCTGCACAAAATTGCATGTTTTTTTTACAATTTTTTTGGGAGTATTATTATATTTTAGAGGAATAATAAACACAAGCAAATCCAATGTCTTACAAGAGATTGCAAGTGTCTGCATAAAAATACCCACACTCTTCACTCTCCACTGCGGCATAGTTTCCTTTCTCTTTAAAGCTAATATTGCCCAGGTGTAGAATCCCTGCTACAATCTGCAGGACCATGGCTTGCTCTTCAGCAAAGATTCCAATCACATTCATGGCATGCTATGGGGAAAGAAAGGAGAATTGTTATGGATGCAAACTGAAACCCATCTTCCATACTTACCCCACCAATTCATATATATTCTAATATATTACTACAAAATATTAACACCTCAATAAAAACTGTACTATATGTTTAATATTACTCATGTATTTAAGTTACAGAAAGACCTTATGTCCTATCCAGACTTCTCACCATTTCCATTTTAATTTGGGCAGTGTGTATTGGTTTCTCCACACACACACGCACACACACGCACATGATGCAAGAACTTTCCATTTTCAAATGCTTTTAAACACATTGCTAGATCTCTTCTTCTAGCTATGCTACACTATGCCTGACATACTCTAATACCCCTTTCGGATCGCCACAAAAAAAAACAGGTTTTTGGCCAAAAACCCGGCAATACAGGTTTTTGGTGTTGATCTGAAAGGTACTGGGGTCCTGGTCCTCGGTCTAAAGAGAAGGATTTTTCAATTGTCAGACCTCGGTAAGCAGCAATGTGAAAGGTGCAGACCCAGGTTTTTCAGCTCGGGTCTCACCTAACAGACAAATGGGTCATGTTGGATGGTCTGCACTTAATCCCCTTCCTGCTAAATTAGGCCTGGCTAACCTTTGGCTCTCCAGCTGTTGTGAAACAAAAAATCCCAGAATGCTTTGTCAGGTATTAGCTAAGCCTATGCAGTTTAAGCATGCAGAGACTTATAGTTTTACAACACCTAAAGAGTCACAGGTTTGCCAGGCCTGTGCTAAATGCACGACAGCTGCTATCAGTCTGACACTAAAATACAGACAGGGTTAACTGATCATCATTGTTCTATCTGAATAGGTCGCTAACACCTGTCAGATAGAATAATGTTATACTGACACGTCATGTGTCCAGCATTAGAATAAGATTGGGAAGAGGGACCTGAACCGGACTGACCACCTGGAAAAAGGGATTTAAAAAAAATGGATTTTAGGGTATCAGCTGCATCATTGTCAAATTTGTTACTGTCAACACAGCAGCTGTAACTGTCTACAGAAGATCCAGTTAGGTGCCATGGAAGAAAAGGTGCAAATATGTTGTCATTTGAGGCGTGAAATTAATTATGTTTTTTAAGCATGCAAGGAAAATACTTTACTTTTGCACACAAATAGTGACCAACTTTAATTTTAAACTAATTTGAGTTAAATTGAATTAGGAGCGGTCACCTCTTTGTACTTTTAGAATTTGCCTTCCCCTGCAGTTAAACAGGGGTTTGACAAAATGCATGTTTGCGCCTTTATTTATTTCCCATTCCTAGTTTTGAATAAGCACAAAAATAAAGAAATCCTGTTACCATGGTTTCTTGGAAATCCCTCTTGTCATTAATGTCATCCACTTTGTAAGATCCGGATTGACTAAGGTAGTAATAGTAATCCAAGCTTGTGATCCCAAGGTCATTTCTTTGTTCTTTAGAAGCACCTTCAATTAACTGTAGTAAATATCAGAAAAAAGTATATTAGTTTTAGTTTATGTTAAGTTTTAGTTTATGTTCCCTTGAAATGAATATGATCAACGCCTATAAAAAAAAAAATCTGATTTCTGAGGGTGCATGAAGTAATGGTCTGTGTCTGAACCAGGCCAGCTTATCGCATTAGTATAAAAAATGAAATTCTTGCAAGTAGTTTTAACATGAAGTATGATCATTGAACAGATAACATTTTACAGGATTCACCAGTGTGCAAGCTGTTTCTCGATAACTACAAGTTGCTTGTAATTTGTAATGTTGATACGACAACATAACAAACAATGATTTAGCATTAGTTTCAGAGCTCATTACATTTTGTTATTGCCAAGCATGGGCCATTGAAGACAAGTCTATAACAGTTATAACATCTGTTGATGTGGGAGGATGCCCAAACGAATATAAAAACGTTAGGATGACATTAGCACCCAGACATTCCTCGTGGAGTCCTGCAGGTCAATGAGGTCTTGGAACAATTACAGCATGTGCATCTAAATGAAGAATTTATCTGACAATGATCCAGGACTGTTTGGCAAGTGCATATTATTTGATGTTTGCTAGACTTAAAGCATTTGTGAACATATTTTTCTACTGTATTCAGACCTGGTAAAAAATGTGAAAGCTTCTCTCTCCTGGATTTCTCATCACCACTCGAGATTTTTCCAGTAGAAAGTTGGAGATCTTTCCTCCATCTGGTTCTCCCCCTGGGCTGAACTGGATTTCAAAGTATTTTCCCTATTTGAGAAGAACAGTTACAAAAGCAGAATGAATGTAACTCAGTCCAATGAAATGTATGGATATGTTTTTAAAGCTGTGTATATAATAATGAGTGACTGTAATTACAGTTTTTAATGAGGCAAACTCAGGATAGGCTCTAATACTAACTATAAAATGTTGACATTATGACACATTAATTTAGATTTTACTACAGATAATATACCTATGACTAGATGCTTACAAGGAGCTTCAACGATGATCACATTTTAAATACCTATCATATCAATCTTATATGGAAACAAACATTCCATTTTCGGAATCATAACTCATATACTTATAGAAAAAGATCTTATTGGTGTTTATTATAGTCAAGTTTGTTATAGTTTTTTAAACACCTTAAAACGATCATAATCATCAGTAGGTGTGTCATTCTAATGTAAACTTTATTATAAACTGAAATTGCTGTGCCCCACCTTTACTAGATCTCAAATCTCTTGAATTATCAATGTGATTCCATTAAGGCTAGAGATAATAATATATTTTGTCCTTTATATAAAAAAACCCCCTGCTTCTTACACAAAGTGACATTGGGCATCAGCGGTGAATATAACTTACAAATCGGCTGGAGTTGTTGTTTCTAACAGTCTTTGCATTCCCAAAGGCCTCTAATAAAGGGTTTGATTGTAGAATAATATCTTTGACATGCTATAATGGAAAAACATTTATATTGTTACACTGAAACGCTTTCTCTCAGATCCTTTTCCAACTTGTGGGACTGACATCTGATGTGTGTGGCAGCAGAACACATTCTCGGTAACGTGCTCATCCATGAATGCATGTACATGTGCTTATACTTTCTGGTATAGATATTTTATATTTAGAAACAATTGTAACATAGCATTGTGAGCAAAATTCCCCTATTCACCCTCCTTCCAGATTAACAAGGATAATCCATATTGGCCTCCACTAGTTTCAGTACTAATAGATTCCGTGGGGCAAGATGACGTATAAATGTTTGATCCAAACGTCTGCTGAAATGCGTGTGTTATTGGGCCGTATTCAGAGATCCGTTTTTTTAAGGTACGCAATTATATGCATGGCCGGAGTAAGGAAACACCCACCAACAACCCAGGCACTCCCCTCTCCCTGTCGTGCTGTCGGTGACTTATGAGTTCCTAGACCACTCTGTTCTTTCCGTGTGCACTTACGTGCGTATTTGTGCTCCGTCCGTGCGATTCTTGAAAACCACGCCTCTATGCGTTCATTTAAATGCCCCCCCCACCCACTTTTATGTACATTTTTCCGTACGTCAAATTTCCATGCTTATGTCCCCAAATGTGATTCACATGTACGTCTGTTAGGCACTTCCGTGCGTATAGTCAAGGTAAATAGCATACTAAATAAGTTACTACACATGTGCATTTGATCCGATCTTAAATACGCACGGATCTTCCCACAAAAACAGATCTCTGAATACAGCCCATTGTGTCCATGTGCACGTAGCATTGCTCCATTATGGAAGAAATTGTATTCATTCCTTGGTGAACCCCAGCAAGCAAATAAATGTTTATCTCACCTGGACTTTTGGACCTCCTCCAGACACCTTAGAGATGTAGCCCATTATATATTTGGCTGCCACAGTCTTCCCGGCACCACTTTCACCACTATATAGAAAAATAAAAATACATTATTGTGCTCTTAATAATAAACTATGAGTGTTGTACAGCCTCAAAATGATAACAAAAATTACCCACCAGGTACATAATATACCTATACCTGCTCGTAGGGCAGCCATCAGAATGGGGGAGGGGAAGCCAGGACTACTGTCACGGGCCAGGAGCTGATGGGGCCTGCCATCAATAGAGGACCAATGCACAGGGAAGAACTTTCCTGCACACCAGCCAGCTGATAACGCGGGTCCTCAGGGCCCTACCCCATATGACATCACTGATGAGGTCATCACCCGGATCTGTCCTGGGCCCTACAAATTCTTACGGCGGCCCTGCTTATGAGATATACATGCCTAAACAACTCAAAATAAACAGCATTGTAGAAATTAAAGATTTTAAATTCAGAACCTAGTTCCACACGCTAAATCAGGGGCTTTCAACCATGTCCTCAAGTACCACTAACGGCCCATGTTTTGTAGGTCTCGCTGCATAACCTGTGGAGCTTTCAAAATGTCAGTTATGAGCTCACCTCCAGCAACGAGATTTCAAAAACTTGGACCGTTAGTGGTACTTGAGGACAGGATTAAGAACCCCTGCTCTAGATGATTCATCCAACAGAACGGCCCATCCTCTCTGACCACCTAAACTCCAACTGCTGCTAACTTAGAACGGGAGAAGGGAGTGGCAGGGGACTTCACTCCCCTTCTCCGTGTGGAGTACCAGACATCCGTACGTACGTACATAAAGTGTGAATACACATTTACGTACGGACATACACAGTAAATATATATAGTGCACTAAAATTATGGTACAGATTTGTATACAAAAGCATGCATAGCGACAGGACAATATTGCTAAATAAAGAGCAAATGTAAAGCACAAATATGAAAAGGCAAATATGCATTACAAAATACTATATAAATACACCACCTGGTTACAACAAGGAACATATGATATAACAAAATACTATTTGTAGAAGAATTCTATGGATTCTTCTGGGGGGGGGAGGCTATTTAATTTTGTTAGGCAATTTTATCAAACGCTCAAGAATGATCACCAAATAATTCTCAATGCAATTGAATAGTGGCTGACAACAAAAGAGTGTAATGTGGAGAGAAAGGCCAGGCTAAGTCTTACTGTCTGCAAAGTGTAATAAAAATAAATAAATTATGAGATGACGGAGTGACAACTGAAGGTGGTATTATAAAAATTCTCATACATAATGGGCTTTCAGACTGGCTAAACATTGTTCTGCCTCAGTCAGGAGAGCTGGGAGGTATCAGAATATGATGTAGCAACAGGTGTTTCTGCAGCAGGTGCACAATTACAGAATCATAATGTTGTTCTAAGGAAGTAGAAGGAGCACGAGAGCTCTGGGTTATCTGTCATATATTTCACTGACTGAAGTTGACCTTGAGTACACTCAGCTCTACACCAGTTATCTAGCACTATAGAGTGAATTGACAGTTGATTTGAACTGTTTGTAGATTATTCACTGCAAAAAGCAGAACTAAAAATAATGTAACACCTGAATTTTGCCCCATCAGATACAGCCTGTTCCGCAGCAGAACTGCATTTCTGAGATTTAACCCATTTGCTATTATTTCCAGCTGTAGTACTGGCGTTAACTCTAAGTTGTGGATATCATTATTTATTAGTTTGTTTGTTTTTTATTAGTCTCCCAACAAAATTTATTTTTTATAAACTAATGTAAATAAGAGTAAACAAAAAAGGATATATATTACCTAACCACATTGGTAGTTACCCAAAAAATCTATGTGCCACTTAAATTGCACAAAGTTTCCATCAAAACACACAATTATTTAAAGCCTACAACAATTCCTTCTCTCAAAAGCCACTAAGACTCAAGAGAGACACTAATAGTTGCTATATATCATTATTTTTTTTACTTCAGTCATTTTCTTCCTAGATAATGGCCTTTTGTGGAAATCTAAGTTCCATGTAAATACCCATTAGAACACTTCAAGAGCTACCCAGGTGCCCTAATTACACTTATTAATAGGTAGCTGCCCCAGAGGTCTGCACTGGTGATCACAAATTTTATGCAATTCGACCAATGATAAAATGAACTTTGTCAGAAAAGACTTTCTGAAGTTGGAGAAAATAAAATCAGGATATTAAATAAATGTTGGGGATTTATTAAAGATGAGATGACTCTGATCTCCACGCATTTAGACTGGATTTTGTCCATTTTGTTTATGCACCCATGGAACCCTATCTAAACCAAATCTATTTTAGTGCAACAGCTTCCAATAAGGAGGGTGGGATGCGATCACAGTTGGACAAGACTTGTTACTACATTTCAACCTATTGAAAAGTATTAGTATGCCAATGGACAGTGTACCAATTCAGACTTCTGAACTGCCATTCGAAAAACTTATGGTAGGATATGTGTATCGGAAGTGGACTGGTGTAAGTGAGGCATAAAGCACAGATTGCTGGATGTGGGTGACCTGCGATATGAATCTGAACACGTTTTAGGTTCATTGATATAAAGTCAGAAATACAGAGGAAAAAAAAAGAGAAACAGTTAAAGGTAAATTAATCATATCCTGACCACAAGGAATTTTTACAAAGAAAACAGTTTTCCAAATAAAATATTAGTAGCAAATGCATATGATGAAATAGCAGCCTCTTTCTCAATCTGTTGCATGCAATGACCCCATAATCAGCTATGCTGTCACTTCAAGAATAGGTTAAAACAACTGCTGATCCTGATGCCTATTTTGCAACGTTCTTAATAGGCCGCCATGTGAGTTATATAAAAAGTAGATACTTTCAGTTCTGTCATTTATTCAATAATGTAAAGTATGCCTGTGTTTTAGGCGTTATGAGTCCCCGCTGCGATGTTTCACATTGCGAAATAGGGACAGCCGAAGGTTGCTTTTCAGCTGTCCCTATTTCGAATGTGGTACATCGCAGAATTTTTTTTTAATGAATGGGTGAGTATGCAATTTTCGTAAGAGCCGCCGTCGGACCACCGGAGAGGTCAGTAACCCTCTACAGGGACTAAGTATTAGGCTTGGGGGGGAAGATTTAGGGTTAGGCTGCGGGTGGGGAGACTTAGAGTTAGGCTGTGGTGGTGGTGGTGGTGGGGGTCTGGGACTTAGGGTTAGGGAGTGGGGTTGTTTTACCTTTTGCTCCGAGGATCGATTACTATGCCATTTGTAACAGGGACCCACACTCGTTTTAGCATAGTTGGATGAAAAGGACTTTAAAGAATACATAGCACATTCAGGTGAGTATATTTTCCAACCCCAATTCTTTACCTAATCATTACCTTAACCCTCCTCTTCCATTACCCTAATGCTCCATTTCTCACAACCTGACCCTAACCTTCCCTTTCCTGATCCATCCCTTCCCGCAACCTAACTGTAAGTCTACATCCTCTTTCCACAGCCTAACCCTAAGTCTCCCCTTTAGGCTCCTTCCCCTCCACACAGCCTAACTCTAAGTCTCCCCTTCTAGACTTCATCACCTCCCTGCAGCCTAACTTAAGACTACCCTGCTCCACTACATCCCATCCCTGCAGCCTAAGTGCACTCATCTGTTGGGAAATGTCTGCGTTCGCGTTATTGACATTTTTGACTTAGACACAGTCGACAATTAGCTGTCGGCTGTGTCTATACAAAAATGCCATTTTCGGGGCGGCACACAGAACCCGTAATTATCGTACATTTTAAGATAATTTGGCATAAGTCAACTATCTGAGGTGAATGGTTAATTAAATATTGTAACGTGCTATGCTAGTATCACCCCTAGAGCGTTTGAATCGGGGCCTGCGGGCAGATTAATTTATATTAGTAGCGTGCCACAACTCTCTAGATGATGCTGCTGGGGAGTTATAGCTATTACTTCCCAGCAGCACCATTTACAGAGCAGCAGCACGCTGCTAATATACTGTGTAGTAGTCGGTCGCGGCACTGTAAATGAAGTTAGCGGCTGTCAGCTGAAGATGTTTATAAACAGTGCTCAGTGTTTAACTCTGTCAATAAACAACTAACCAGCAGCAGCACTAGCAGCTTCAACTGCTGAATACTTATTTATAATCAGCCGAGGCAGCTGATCAATTGTAAGCTGCTGTGGTCAATCGCATGCGCTGTCTAGAAATAGAGGGGCCATTGCTAAAGGCAGTCTTGCACTACGTCATATGATGGCGGTATATAAAAAAAGGTTAATTAAATTAATTTATAGCTACAAACTATTATTACTGCTGTACATTGCTGTACGGTGTGGATAGTGTATTAATGGCTTTCTTTACTCTTTATCTCAGATTCCCAATCAATAAACTAATAATCATCATGCTGAAGTCATAAAATGTAGACAACATGGAAGGACTTTATGTGTAAACATAAATTATTCAGTGCATCTTACCTTATGATGACACACTGGTTTTCCCGGTCAATGATCATATTCCTGTACATGTTGTCAGCCAATGCATAAATGTGAGGTGGATTTTCATACTGAGCCTAGAATGCAAAAAAATATATCACTGTTGATCCTGTAAACATTCTTGGGTTCTATCAGTTTTAATAAAATAACATTGGGCTGGATCCAGACTTATGAAGGAGCTTGAAATGAAGGCCCAGATTCACAACCCTGTATGTCTTCCACATATGTCCTTAATTTCCGCATATACACAATCTATGAAATGAAACGATACGTAGATTATGTAAAATAGTAACTACACATGCGTAGTAGCAACTATCGGGAAATTAAGGATGTATGTGGAAGACGTACGGGGTTGTGAATCCGGGCCTAAGAGAGGAAAGTTACCTGGGCTAAACCATGTTGATTGCAGGGGAGTCATATTTCATCTGTTATAAACAGTATTAGAGTTGAAAGGTGATGTTTCCTATCCCAAGTCTAAATAACAGTGTGATAGTAAAGCTGGTCAGGATCTGTGTGCAGTAAGCAATTCAAAGATATATACCTGCATGCAACGAATACAATTAACTTGACTCCCCCTGAAATATACATGGTTTAGCCCAGGTGTAACCTTCCTCTCTTAATTTTAAGCTCCTTCTTAAGTCTGGATCCAGCCCATTATTCCATGAAGAAGAATTTAAATAATTCCTTAGAACAGATGTAGAATGCATTTCATTAAATAGGTAATATAAAAGGTTTTGAACTTCTTTAGTAACTACTGTGGCTTAATGCCAGGGAGGATATTTTTATTTAAACTCCTTCAGGAAATGCTGTTGCAGGGGAGTCACAATGTCTCATACATCTCATACTCCCATAGTACAGATAATATTAAGGTAAATGTGCTGCAAATGGTTAATGCAATTATCACTGAAATAAGCACCAATCACCATACTGCAATGTAATGCTAAAATCATCATTTCTTATTCATAAAACAACTTATACATTCTAATAAATAATGCACTACCTACATAAAAAGAAGTTATGTGGTGTGTATAAAATCCATAGTGTCAAGAATACACATACTAGCCTGTGCATTATCCCAAGTATCTTCCTGTTAAGAGACCATGACAAATAATAAGGGTCCGGATTCACAGTTACGTAGTTGTCGTCTTGCGTATGTTGTTTTAAGAATTGAGCTACAACGCATACAAAGTAGCTTATCTACGTACCATTTCTGTACGTGGATTGTGTAAGCAAGTCTTACGCAATCTACGTACAGAAATGATACGTAGATAGTGTAAATAAGCTACTACCCATGCGTAGTAGCTCAATTCTTAAAACAATGTACGTAAGACGAAAACTACGTAACTGTGAATCCGGACCAAGATGACTGAAAAGATTAAATTTACTGGAGCTGGAGAGTTCTTTAACATATGTGATATTATATATTCTGTCTCTGTATGAAAGTATACGTTATCATATATCTGTACATGTTTAAGTGTATTTGTGTAATTGTATGAATTGATTCCTGTTCCAAGCATTGTTAAATGAGATCCCAAAAATTTAATTTTTTTTTTTTGTTTACTATGATCCAATCAGCAACAATCTTGCTCCCCATGTCAAGCTAATCCAAAATATATATCTCATGTTATGTTCATCAGTGAAATAATGTATGTGAAAACTCTGTATCACTCTGCATAATGTTGTTTATACTGAGACAACATACATTTGTTGGATACAAAGAGGCAGGTGCCATTCATACAGGCATTTGTTCAAGGACCATGTGACACAAAGCCTTCTGTGATTCAGATAAAAGACATGAGCTCCATCGGGCATGGCATGCAAACATTCATATGACCAGAGCTTGAACCAAATGTGGTTTAACTATTCTATTCTGAGCGGGAGAGGAAGTGCCCAGCTGGATTTCATTGCGCTCATTGTTCAGGCAGTTTGATTCATCTTTTTTTTTTTTACTGTGACTTCTTGTTTTATCTTTTCCACTGATTTCCTCTGTCTATAAAACTTAAAATATAAATAGTAGGTTTGCTTATCACAATAGATGGTGGAAACCTTTATTGCTGCTCCAAAGCACAATCTGGAGCTTGGATACAGATCAATAATATATTCTAAATATATACTGTACACATGTGACCAATATACATCCTATAGAGCCTACAGTTCAAATTTATTGCTCTTATACAAATATCAGAGAAGCTGGCCAGATACACGTTAGATAGATAGATAGATAGATAGATAGATAGATAGATAGATAGATAGATAGATAGATAGATAGATAATATATTTGGGGCTTATAGAAACCGTTCCTGCACTTGGAACATTACACTTATTGGTAACCTGCACATAGTTAGAGAAATACACTGAGATAGAGTATTAATACAACCAAAACCAAGACCTCAATCTCAGGCTTCTTGTTCACAAATGATGAAATTTTTGAAATTTAAGCAATCAGAAAACATCCCCTTTTCATAAGTCTGGATCTTGTCCATTATTATCAATACAGTGGCAATAA
>WWET01000946.1:145038-166440 GCA_011038615.1 Limnodynastes dumerilii
TAAACCATTTTGATTGCAGGGGAGTCATATGTCATCCGTTGCAAACAGTATTAGAGTTGAGAGGTGATGTTTCCTATCCCAAGTCTAAATAACAGTGTAATAGTAAAGCTGGTCAGTATCTGTGTGTAGTAAGCAAAAGATATATCCCTACATGCAAAGAATACAATTAACTTGACTCCCCTGCAATCAACATGGTTTAGCCCAGGAATAACTAATTTCAAGCACTTACTTAAGTCTGGATCCAGCCCAATGTATGAATGAGATATGCTATGGCGAATGCGGTCACTGAATGGCTGATAGATTTAACTGATCGACTTTCCACAATCTGACCAGGTCATTAAATTCCCAGCTGTCAGATGTGTTTGGCATTATAACAAGCCTAACCCTAACCCCATCCCTAATTACAGATCAGATGGAGAGACAAAATGGAAGAGAAGAGAAGGCAGAGCAGCGTGTGAAGACAAGACAGACAGGAGTGGGCAGCAAAGAGAGACAACGGAGCAGGAGCAAGGTAAGGGGTATTTATTTCATTATATCAGCTGCATAACATTTGTGTTGTGATAATAAGCATATTTGTACACCTGCTATACATTTTCATTATTGTTATTTTTTTTCCTCTAAATAGTACGCTGATACATTTTTAACACAAGTAAAATACACGGCACAAGTCAATACTTACAGCTCCTTGGTACATTTCAATCTCCTTTTCTCCAAAGTAAGGCATCTGTTTGAATGGATTCACAGAAATCAGCACTGGTCCAATATATGTCTGTGTGTTATTAAGGTTATTAAGGTGATTGTTAACTAATGATTTAGATTCAACAACAATGAAATCATAAAATGTGCACAGAGTGGACAAAAACATTGCTCTCAGTATTTCAATCCCTCACGCACAAAACAACATCAGAACAACAATTATGAAAGGAAAAAAGACAGAGAAAATGGACATAAAAAAAGCTATTCCAAAAAAACAAAAAACACCACAACAAAAAAAAGCATGACAAAGTCACAGGTAGCAGGAAAGGTCCAACTATATTCATGAAACAAAAAAAAAAATGGAAATATGTGCTACGTAATCTGTGGGCGCTATATAAACCTGTTAATAAATAAATAAATGCCACAAAAAATTCTTGAATCCTGTCTGCAGCAGCACCTCTGTGGCATTACCCAAAGTGGAGGAAGCCATTTTGTCAGCTGAACCAATTTTCTTGAGAACCATCCTAGTGAATTTACAAGCTGTATTCCCATGAATGCTTTAAAAATAGGAAGCAGTAAACTTTAAAGCAGTGAGATAAAGGTTAGCTATTCATTTCCAATATTTACTTTGTTTCCTAGTTACAACAAAATATGCAAAACAAATGAAAATTTTACAAATATATGTATATATATACAGTACATTACAATACTTGCTAACAAAACCTATTTGAACATAGCATAGTCAAGAATAAAATGGCACAACCCTTTTAAAAATAAAATGACAACAGCAACAATAATAACAACAACATCAGTTAGTGTAATGTTTTGTGACAAAAAGAAGTACAATTTAAATATAAGATAATAAATGACAAACTAAATGCAAGGCTAGTATACATAAGGAAGTAGTATGTTTTAGTGTAAAAAGGAAATACAAGTATTAATTACTTGCAATGTTTCACAGATTAATTGTCACACTATCATGGACTGAAGGGTTAGGGTATTCACTTTGGGTTCCCGGGGACGTGATAGTGGTTTAGCGGAATAATAAATGCTGGATGGCTTAATATATAATTTGCTTATAAGCCATTGAACGATAATTAGATAAAGATTATACAAATACAGGACTGGACTAGACAGGACTTGAATAAGCTTGACTTGACCTGGACAGAACCAGGACTGGAACTGAAGTGGACAAGCTTGACTTGACCTGGACTGGACCGGAATTTGACTTGATAGACTTGACCAGAACTAGACTTGACCTTGATCGTACACAGACTTCACTAAGGATTGCTGCAGCGCTACTCAGCAAGCAACCAGGCACCTTGAGTGAACAAGTTGTTCTAGCACAGGTTATACTGTTACACAGGGTGCTGCAAACTTAAATAGAGCACTCAAGACCAGGATTGGATAGCCTGGTCATACGAGTCTTAGAGCTGGACGCCGGTTGGCTGAGGTGCATCAGGTGACAGAAACCATACACCAGAGGATGCCGAAGTTTGGCACCAGGACACCGCTGGTGGCAGAGGCAGGAGAGAGAGCAGGAGGCTGCCACTGCTGAGAGTGGCACCTCATTGAAGATACAGAGCGGGCACGGCTGGAGAGCACTGCCAAGAGGCACGCTCCGATACGGAAAGTCCCGCGTCCTGTGACACACCATATGTACTAAAACTACGTAGACAAAATACTAACATACAATACATTACACTGATACATTAAAGTGCTTTTAAAGGCACAAAGCAATTTGAAATAGTAGATGTCCAACAGATGAAGTTTATGATGTAATGTAAACAAAAATGTCTTTGAGAAAGTCATTGTAAATATGTCAGTCCCATGTGTTTTTGGCAAGAGTACAGAGATCTCTGACCACATAGTACTTATGTGTTTTACTAGGTCTTTCATGGTTAGAACAGTTTGTAGATAAACAATGGCAACATTTGATCGCGTGTCAAATAATCCCAGCTTAAAGTGGCACAGTTCAACACTCATTCATGACTATTCACATAAACAATCAGTTCATTCAAGGTCTGCTAGATGCCAGTCTAATACTTTGTGGCTTCAAGAATACAAATAATATCAGTGGGATGTTTCTGTTTTCAACTATGAGGTGTCTTTACATTGATAATTTGAGCATTATATAAAAGAGCAATTCATTATATCTATCTATGTATCTATCTATCCACCTCATTCAACATTATATCATTATACCCCTTAAACATTGCATGCTCATTTCTTTAGTCATTCCCTCAGAATTTAGGGGATTTTTTTTAGGCTAAATTTAAACTCAAGGTCATAGTGACCATACAAAATGGGTAGTTGCCAGGACTGAAATTACAAACATGTCATTTAATATATTGTTTACGCCTAGGGAAGTTTTTTGTTGGCCACACAAAAAGCAATTGTAGTTGATGTGGTCAGTGTAACCATCTTGGCCACACACTGTGCAAGTGCGGAGGTTTGGTGAGTGTTCAATGAACCAAGTATTTGTCAGTTATTATGAATAAATGTGTAAGGGGAAGTTCTAATGCAACAGTGCATTATTTTATAATAAGAGCAGCAGAAAATAGGGACTGCCCATTTTTTTTTTTTTTAAACAACAAGATACAAATATTATACATACACATTTTAATGTGAACAGCAAAAAAAACACCCAAAAATGTTACAAAAAAACTCTTTGTTACAGGTGCGACCGATCAGGGTGTGGAGTCTAACTAGGAGACTGGTTTTCACTATAGTCCCTAATGGTGAGATTAAGCTAAGCTGTAGCCCCCTTGCAGGTCACGGCCCTTGGAGGCAACTTCCAGAGAGACCAGAGAAACAGGAGCCCAAGAGTGGGAAGTACATAGAGAGAACCCACAAGATGGAGAAAACCAAAGCGTCATGCAAGTAATACAGGCAAAATACGAGAAGGCAAGGAGAGGTCAAACAAGGGACCACTTAGCAGTCGCAAGGTAGAGCCAAATTCAGAAGACTAAGACACAAAGTAGGTGAATGCAAGGGTAACCGGGATGCTGTAACGGATTGTCGATTCTCACACCCCTCAGTGCAAAAAGTTGGTGTCCTGGCTGCAATCTAGCAGCCAGAACACCAATAATAGATGAGAGAAAGGAGTGTGCACCAGAAGTATATTTTGGCTGCACTCCTAGGTGGCACTGTTTACATGCCACCACACTATGATAAGTGCAAGAGAGGTGAACAGGGGTCACTCTTGCACTACTGGTTATCTTTGTCTCATGTTTCTCTGGAAGTTGACACCAAGGGTTGCAACCTGCTAGGCGGCTACAGTTCAGCTTAATTTCACCATCAAGGGCTCTAGTCAGCATAAGAGGAAACACAAAATTGCAAACTCAAACCAGTTCCTCGGTCAAAAATGTGACTGCTCTTTAGTCTCTTAATGGATGAAAAATTAATCCTGGTTCTTTTTGACTCCTGATTTAATGTATATAATTTAGTAATTATATAACTAATATAATACTTCATTCACTTTGCAGAAAATACTATGAATAACGTAAAAGGATACAAATATAAAATCATCCATGTAACGCTTTTTCAAGTTGTCTACTATTGAGTCCTCAGATATTTTAGATAACAGGACCATATCATCCACCCCGCTGTGCTTGACATTGTGGCTTTGCCAGTGGTATCTGTAGTGCCCTTTGCTGCCCTGTAAAACAAGAGACAAGAATCAATAAAGCATTTCTATCATCTAACCACATTCATAAAATCCATGCCAAGTCTTGTAGTAATCAGTCTTTTCAATCTAGATCTTGTCTTTAAACCATGAGTTGATATATTGAAACGGAAACAATTATTGAAGAGAATTTACATAACTATTACAAAAGAAAATGCTTCTTATATCAGGCTATTGCCTCACTAAACAATTATAAATACATTTTATACAATATATCTCCTGGGTAAACATAAACGTTTCACTATACAAGTACATGGAAAATAACACCTTTGAAAGTCATCTAATGTTTTTTAGGCTAATTGGTACTTGAGGGATATATGTGAAAATGTGTGATAATTGTGTGTAAAGTATTGCAATAACATGCTTATTTTACTATTTCTGAACATGGCTCCTAACGCTTTATTAATTCTGCTAGAAAATAAGAATATATATGCACGTGTACTTATGTAGATGTTTGTTACACCGCAAAACCTTAAATTATTTAGATGAACAGTGCATTTCCTTACAAAAAAGAACCGCACAGATTTCAGATTTCCTATTATGTTACTTAAGGGCAACACTTGTTGGAGCAAAGTCAAGTCTGACAATATGTAGTTGTTACAAGAGTGACACATGTTCTGGGCCTGATGCAGCTTTGTGACCATATACATTACTCCAGTGCAGGGTAGAACAGGTTATGAATAGCACTTCTGCCACAATGGGCCTGATCCAGACCTACACTGGCTGGCGTTAAGACGCCAGCCAGCAGCGTAAGATCGGCTTAAAAGCCGATCTGCACATGCGTCGGGCAGATGTTGCCCGGCGTAGCTACGACAACGCCCGATCGTTGATTGAGCGTCCGTAGCAGCGCTGTAGTAACGCTGGAGGGGGCGTCCCCCAGTGTTACTACATTCAGGTTAGAGTCGGTGGGCTGGGGATGAGGGAGGGGTTAGCGGGCATACTCTCCTGTGTGAGCGTATTTTCCCTTGCTTAGGCCGGCTGAAGTTAGGGTAGCCTTCAGCTGGCGTAAGAGAGGGAAAATACGCTCACACAGGGGGAGTGTCGGGCAGAGTGCACGCCGATACGCTGTGTTTTACTAAGCACAGTGCATCAGCGTAGGTCTGGATCAGGCCCAATTTAACTATACCAAAACGTTATGATTTTTGTTTTTTTTTTTTATACTGTACACGGTGTCTCACATATATAATACCTGCACAATGCTCCAGCAGTGATTTCATAACTTTTGCATTGTGTTTTATGTGAACTGTCAGCTCTACTTACTGGAGGCTTATTTGACATATATCATTCCAATCAAATGATAATTGGCATAGAGCTCCAAAATCTTTCCAGTGTGTACTGTGCAACGATGTGCAGAATAACACTGCATGGCATTGTCTGACTAGAATTTTAGTAGCTCCTAATTTTATACCATCAACAATGTCCAAATGTCTGTAGAAACTTCAGCGTGTACTGATCTAAACTAAAACAATTCCCATTCATATTTCTGCATAGGGCCCCATTTTCAGAAAGCATGTCATTGCAGCAAGGGTTTATATGAACAGTTTGTGAAACGATCCACAGGAAACTAGAGAGCAGTGTGCATGTGGGGGCATCGTTACAGGTCAGGGATAGAATCATTATTACAGATTTAAAGAGATAGCAGATCATCTTTTAAGAATTCAGGCCTGGATTCACAACCGCGGACGAGTTACACATACGTCCTTAAATTACCAATAATAGCTACTACGCATGCAAAGTAACTATTTTACGTAATCTACGTATCGTTTTGTTACGTGGATTGCGTTTATATGCGGTCTTAAAGTGAATAAATAGTGACTCATTAAATAAGTCACTATTTATTTTCCTTTTATCTAGAAATAGTCTCCCCCTTCATCATCAACCCTTTCAGAACATTTGCACATTTTGCAGGAAAAACTTCCTGTGGACTTCAGAATCTTGGTACATATGTTTCTAGGTAATTACCTATAAAAGTTATTTAAGTATAGTATATTGCATCACAAAAGCTATTTATGTAGACAATGCGAGTAACATCAGCACATCTAACTGATCTCAAGGTGCTACCTTAAAACGAAGGCAAGTCAACAGATGTTTTATGGGCAGCCAGTAAGTCTGCCCTTCAAAAATGACCGTTTTAAAATGATCAACTAAAGTTCACGATGATACTGTATTTCCATAGGAGTTATTCTTTTTTTTCTTTTTAATATACCATCTCAGAAAATGTGTATAACATAAAATGTATGCAACAGTAAAAATTCATCAAAACAAAATGGTAAGTTTGATATTATAGTTCAAAGGGAATTGCATCTTGCCTATAAGATGATACAGGAAAACAAAAGAAACACATAAGGCAAACATAAAAGAGGATACAAGCCAAGAGGAAGGACAAACAATAAAAAAATAAAAAGTTAGAATATACAAGCCTATTCTGATGTCAGTGTACACAAAATAAAACACTATACTTATGCATCAATTCATATCTTTAATCTACTCTTAACTGAAACTTCACTGATTCTTACATCCATAACACTTACAGTGTCATTAGGGACACTTTATATCTGTTAGAAGTAAGACAGAAT
Organism: Limnodynastes dumerilii; assembly: GCA_011038615.1. Lineage (NCBI taxonomy): Eukaryota > Metazoa > Chordata > Amphibia > Anura > Limnodynastidae > Limnodynastes > Limnodynastes dumerilii. Next base: position 151,999 of record WWET01000946.1, read on the forward strand.
TATAAGAACATATATAAGAATTAGAAACAAATTTATATCCTTTCTATAATTATTTGCTGAATGGTAACGGCTACTGGATTCCTGGATAAAATAGGTATGTTTAGACCAGCCTGGCCAACCTGTTGTCAAACTACTAAGCCCAGCATGTTTAATTGCACAGGCATAGCTGATACTTGACAATGCATGCTGGGACTTGTAGTTTGACAACCCCTGGAGAGCCATATTGTAATGGTTATAGAAAGGTTTTGCAGAGGTGGTTCATTCCAAAACTTCAAAGAAAACAGCATTACTCTGGAACAGTTTGGATGAATATTGTACACATGCAATGGTCAGAGGTGGGAATGAATTGTAAACCAATGTGTGAGACTTGAGTCAGTGTATGTTGTTGCCTTTTAGCTTATAATTTACCTTGTAACCGAGTGCTATATGTACAATCACAACTTCGCAAGTAAATAGAACAAGTTTCATGAATGTATGGACCTTTCCAGAAATACATTTGTATGTAGGTACAATTCAATTATATTGGTGCTTTGAATTTTCTGGGTTTAATTCCCCAATTTTTGAAAACCCTTAAGTTAAAAACATACCATAGTTAGCTGCTGCTTCATTTTGAACTACTGCCTCTGTTTTCTGCTGATGGTACATCGGGGTGAGAAATACCAGAGTATAGTGGTGATCTTACACAATTCTATTGTAGACTACATATAATGAGTGCATTGTGCTGCTTCATTGAGATGGAGCTCAAAGTACCTGCCTTTTACCTTCAGTTTATATTTTTTTTATAATTTGATATGTCATGTGGGCAAAAGGGTGTTATATGAGATAATAATAAAACTAGTTGTAACTATTTTTTAATATATTAAAAAGAGAAAAAAACATCAACTGGTCATCAGTTTATTACTTTTTATAGTATATGTTCAAGTTCTCAACAAGCAAGTGACATGTAGTAGAGAGTTAGACTGGATAACTGTATACACTGGGACAGGTTCCATGTGTGCTGTTGAGAAAATGGCATTTTTGCAATACACACATCCGCCAGATAATTGTTGGCTGTGTCCATTAGAAAAATGTCACGCCGCAGTTTCTGTCGCTCCGACGACCAAACAGATTAGTGCAGAGGGATGTGGGTCGACAGTCAGAATGGCCCTTTTGCAAAAGGCACGGTATTTACCAGCCATTTTCCAACTTACTCTGAAATAGTTTGCTCTTGTTCTGCTGAGGAATCAAACATCCCCAGCAAGAATCCGCAGTGGTGAGTATTTATCTAACCCGAACCCTTATCCTAATCCTCACCCTAAACCTTCCCTTATATTACCCTAACCCTCTCTTCCCCGCAGCCTGACCCTAAGACTCTCTTCCCCGCAGCCAGACCCGAAGACCGGTGGGAGTCCTTGCTATGATGGCTGTCTTTCCAAAATAGAAACAGCCAAAAGTTCTTTTTTGGCTCTCTATTTTTTTTTTTTTTTTTCTGAATAGGTGGTGCTGTTGAGAAAATGGCATTTTTGCAATACACACATCCGCCAGATAATTGTTGGCTGTGTCCATTAGAAAAATGTCACGCCGCAGTTTCTGTCGCTCCGACGACCAAACAGATTAGTGCAGAGGGATGTGGGTCGACCGTCAGAATGGCTCTTTTGCAAAAGGCACGGTTTTTACCAGCCATTTTCCAACTTACTCTGAAATCGTTTGCTCTTGTTCTGCTGAGGAATCAAACATCCCCAGCAAGAATCCACAGTGGTGAGTATTTATCTAACCCGAACCCTTATCCTAATCCTCACCCTAACCCTCCCCTTATATTACCCTAACCCTCTCTTCCCCGCAGCCTGACCCTAAGACTCGCTTCCCCGCAGCCTGACCCGAAGACCAGTGGGAGTCCTCGCTATGATGGCTGTCTTTCCAAAATAGAAACAGCCAAAAGTTCTTTTTTGGCTTTCTTTTTTTTTTTCCTTTCTGAATAGGTGAGTATACCAATCAGTGCGCAATTCGGAGCACTGTTTGGTGCTCCAGGGATTAATTGCTTTATAAAATAGGGGTGACTGCCCCCCCCCAAGACTCCCTTCCCCGCAGCCTAACCCTAAGACTCCTCTCCCTGCAGCTTGACCCTAAGACTCCCTTCCCCGCATCCTAACCCTAATAATCCCCTTGTACACTTACCTCAAGTCCTGTGTGGCGGATCTTCCGTTGGGTGCTGCACCGGATTTCAAAAATACAATGAATGGGTAAGTATGCCAAAAACGAAGTTCAGCATACTTATCCATTCATTAGGAAAACCTTCTAATTAGGGATATTTTTGAAATCCAAATCAGCCAAAAATGAGCTTTAGGCTGTCTGTATTTCAGAAATATAATTTTTATAGCAGAGAGTGTGTCATGTGCAGGTGAGGGGATGTAGTTTACCAGGGTAGACTTAGGGTCAGGCTGGGGAAGGGGGGGGAATTAGCATAAGGATTGGGGTTGGTGAAATAGGCAGAGGCACTTACAGCAGCGACCCACACCCCACTGGAACTGAACCAGTGTTAGATGTACACAGATTATATATAAAATGTTGCTTTGAAAGACTCAAGTGCACTGCAGACTTCCCATTGTCTAAGACTGAAGGCCCAGCCCAGAAGAAAAGGGTGAGATTACATAGGCCATTTACAGTAAGGGCATATTCCTGCAAACTAAGGTTCACCTCTGAATTGGTCATAAAATATTTATTATTTTTGTGGGCTTCTTTCAAATGCAGGATTCGTTTGTTTTACTTTTGTGAATCAGGCTCAGTATCTCCAAACAGTGGGCCTACGGTATATATTACCAACTGTAGTCATTTTTTAAATTTAATTTGTAACAACGCAGAGCAAAGTTTTCCAACAATACAATGGAAAACTGGATCAGACGACCAATGGAAAAATACAGCTAGTGGTTTATCTCAAATAATGTAAACACTGTAACTAACTGCATCGAACTGAAACAAATGTAAGCAGATTGCCTAGGCAAACAAGGTGTAGAACTGGAGTCGTATTATTATACCCCTTGCAGATCGCTGCCAAAAACCCAGGTTTTTGGTGGTGATCTGAAAGGTACCGGGTCCTGGGTCTAATAACCCGGGACTTAGACATGGCAAATAAGAAGAGATTTTCCTGTGTCCAGTGATGTGAAAGGTGCTGAGCCAGGATTTTCACATCAGGTCTCACATAACACACCCAATTGGAGGGATTTGTTTATTGTTGTTATGTATCAGTAAACAAGTCCCTCCCCGGGAGCCATGTGCGGCCCCTTAACAATGTCAGGGCAGACCCGGGACCCAGAATTTCCCAGGATTACCCTGCTGGACTTAACAAGGGTTATTGCCATGGTGGAGATCTGAAAGCTGTATTAGTTTCCTCAATAGAAAGCACATATATAAATGGGGAAGGAGGAAGCGTGTAGAGCGCAGCCAATGGCACCTATAAGAAAGGCAACAGTCACCAATGTCCTTAGATCAGTGAGGATTGAGATAAGAAGGATAGTTAGGGGAAGTACTTATTCCTCAGTGACTGTGAGATCATTTAATTAGTTTAGGTATGCCCCGGAATAGGTAAATTGACACATACAACTCAAATTTAAGTTGTTAGCATCCTGCTCACCTAAGCACCATCCAGTTGTGCTAAGTTTTATAGCTACACAAATTTCAAATTCAGTGTCCTAGATACTTGTAAGTATTTTGCCAAATATTTACTAGACCTTAATTATGGATAGTCAGGTATACAATTACATTACATATTAATACAACTGGGCCTGATCCACACCTGAGTGTGAACGCAGTGTATGTGCTGTAGAAGAGATTGTAAAAGTGAGGCACAGGCCGCAAATGATCTAAAAGTGCCTTAAGAAGGCAACCAATTATGGCAAGTAGCATGCAGGCAATAGAGTAATACAGTGTAGTGAAATCTGTAATCAAAAGGTTATGAATTTTGGAATATTGCGAACGCACTAAAACAATTTATAAAATTTAAAAAAAGATATATTTTTTAGAACTGTCTATTTTTAAAAATGTAAAATCATCATAATACTCCAGCAGTTTTTCCCTAAATATATAAATGCATTTATCACATGTAATTCCAACACTCGGGTCAAACGTGACCTGACCGGACATGACCTGGTTCTGGTCCAAATGTTTTGATGTACAGAGTCTTCAATCTTGTAATGTGTTCATATCTGGATCGGGTGCACTTGCCTTGCCACGCCCTTACTACGCATGTGCTTCTCCTCTTCCCTCCCATTGCAAACAGCTGCAGCTGGAGTCTGAGTAAGCCATAATTGCTTGCTCATCTGTTCTGTGCCTGCGCACTTAATAATTACGCAACAATACGCCATGTCAGCTTAAGCTCACCGCTGGATAAGGCCCACTACATGGACTCCTCTTCAACATATCCTTCTTTATTCAGATTTAGTTCACCTATTCATAAAATATATAGCGAGAAAAGGGAGTGCTCCATGATGCAGTACAACCTTTTATTATGAAAATCACCAGCACTGTGCTTAAACCTATAGGTGGACATTTTGTACTGCACCATGAAGCACCGGTCTCTTTACATTTTATAGTGGAAATATATTTCTTAGTGCAGATATACAATTAAAATGAAGTGAACACGGTTAGATGGCTAAAAACAAATAATAAACACATCTCAGGGGTATATGCGCTAAACTATTTTAAAATCAATTTGAGCTCTTATGTGACCAAAAGAGCACTCGGGACCTATGTTTCTTTTTAGTTAAATTACATAAGGGACTGAAGCAAAAGCTCTATACACACACATGGATGGGTAGTGTTGCTTTATAATTATATATTGGTAGTAATTGTCTTAAACAGAAGTCAATTTCACCTACTGTGACAATTTGATGCCATGGACACCAGGAAAAGGAATTTCATCTTGGGAATTAAAAGATGTCACGACACTGCTCAAGGTTAAGATGAAAGCTATGCTGTTGTATAGCTAATATAAAGCCATAACAGAGCTCTTCTACCAAAGTCCCATTTCCATTTAATCAGTTGTTAAAACAGGAACTTTGAGCAGTACTTGAACTAACATCAGTCATTTTCTAGTGTAGAATTCAAAGGCAAGTTCATCATCTACCTCCAGTTATGGGCATGGAATGTATACAGAGTACAAGTAGAATTTTTAAGAACACATGTGGGGCAGATGTCAACATTCTGGTACACTGTATAACAGACTGGTGATGTGGCCTGTTGTCATTTTTAATGTCTTTAAGATGTTTTACCAAAAAAAGGAAGAAAACTTCTGCAGTAATTCAATTCTGTGATGCATTTACTAATTTAACATCAGTTTCCTGCATTCTGCAACTTTGGAATTTGTGGAATTTTTGCACCAAATAAAGCTTTTTAATAATGCAGTAACCTTCTGCCCAGTATATTCCACTGAAAACACTGATGTTATTACACTACTGAGAAGAATTTCAGAGACGTGTGTGTGTGTGTGAGTGTGTGTGTGTGTGTGTGTGTGTGTGTGTATTTGTTTGAAACCTAAAAGAATTTCTCCCCAGTCCCACAACTGCACTGGCTGCAGAATACATTCTATCATGTATTCACAGCATTTGTAAAACTGCTAGAAACAATTACAAAGAATTAGCACTGTCAGTTTATGTACTGTAGGATTTATTATGGTTGTCAGGCCAGTCAATGAACACTGGAAAGATTGGAATGACACAAGCTGCAAGGCTTTTGTGGAAGAAGCAACTGTAATTTTGCATATGGATCTTCTACCTTGTAACCATATACCTGTAGATATACACGTATAACTGTGTTTATATCTGTAGCTTCAATGATGGCTTGTAGCCCTGATATTAATCTTGAGTGTTGTGGTACAGGCTGAATTAAGAATAAAATGGAGCATTCTGGTTTCTCTCATAACGCCTTCGCTTATAATACAAATACATGGGCTGACTCATTATCAGCAGATCAAGAAATCATCTTGGTAAAACACAGTCAGCAGAACCTGCTCTTCCTCTTTTTGTTGTGGTTTTGTATCTTTTATTACCTTGTATTTAATTATAATATACAATTTAATTGATATTGTTGTTACTACTTCATAATAAACTGCTATATAAAGGCAAATATGTACATCCTTTTTATGGAATGATCAAAGGCAATATTAAGGTTAATTAATATAGTTCTTTTGTAACACCTATCATTTAAAAAAAAAAAAATCAAATACCTAAAAAGATCATAACTAATATCATAAAGACTAAGGGCCAGATTTACTAAGCTGAGCGTTTGTAAAAGTGGAGATGTTGCCTATAGCAACCAATCAGATTCTAGCTCTAACTTTCTTTTTACATACTAGAGAATGTCAGCTGAAATCTGATTGGTTGCTATGGGCAACATCTCCACTAAATATCAAATCAAAATACTAAATCATACTTAATGCCCAAAAAGACATGAACATGATTTTAGCGTACAATTTAAAACAAGTTAAATTTTAATAGGATGTAATGAATATGAAACAAGCTAATTTGCATAATCACATTTTGGAATAGTCACTTGGATTAAACTACTTTACAAATTTCAGACACACTAACAATGCAATCCTTAAAATCTCAACACTAATTGCAGTTTCCTGTATAGGCAGCCTAAAGATCCTATTTGTTATCTTAACCTGAATAGGTTTATAAGTTTCTTATTTCCACTTATATAACCAGGTCAGGCTTTATGACAATGCCTGCTTCACACAGATCAACCCATTGATAAGCATTATAGAATGCAATATATCAATGTGGCGATTTCATTACTGCCCAGGTGCTGCTCTCTCCACTGGGGTCTAGTGGACAAGCCTTCCTTACATTCCTAAGGAAGCCACTTATCAGAGAGTGCCCTGGCCTGGCGATATGCTTTAAGCAGCATTAAGGCACCCCTGTGAACAGGGTGGGGGTACATTAGTGTTGTGTCTAAGGAAGCCCAAATCCAAAACTCTAGGAAATCATGTTGGGATAAAGTTTTAAGAAATCCAGGGGATGTAAGAAGTGATTAAACACTGGGCAATGTAAACTAAGGACAGGATCCACAGCTATGTACCTGAGACCACTTACTCACAGTGATCTATGGACTGGAAGGCGTATCCACCCTCCAGATGTTACATTAGAGTTACTAACGTAACTTCCATCATACGGAACTAAGTTCCGTACGATGGATTTTAATTGTAAAGGGGGAAGCATTTAAATTTTACAGTATGGGAGGTTTCTTCCACTTACATGCGGATCGGTGGTCAGACTGTGACTTAAGGTTCCAACACCTTCCAATCCTTCAAACGCTCGCTCAAAACCCACTTCAGACTAGCCTACCATCCTTCCACCTAAGCTTACCTGCCCTCCCCATCTTCATCTCTGTGTCTAATGTTTGTTCACCCCCTCCCACTTAGCATGTGAGCTCTTATGAGCAGGACCCTCCTCCAGCTTGCCATCACCCCTCTACCTTATCCTAATTAATTCCCACTTTTCCTCTCTACTGTCTCTCTCTCTCTCTTTATTCATCTCCTCCTACTCACATATCCTGCTGCTTTATTTTCCATACATATTATTCAGATTTTGTACTGTATTTTATTTTTTGCGTATTTTATTTGTACCCTGCTAATGGTGTTGTATATGTAACTTTTGCCTTTTTATGGCACTGCGGATAACGCGTGGAGCCTTATAAATAAATGTTATTCATAATAATAATAATAATAATAATAATACCCTCTCATGCAGAATTAAACGTCCCCACATGTACGGAACATACGTGAGGGTGTGGACTCACCCCAAGTGTTTAAGCCTTAGGGACAGATTTACTAAGCTGTGTGTTTGGGAAATTGGAGATGTTGCCCATAGCAACCAATCAGATTCTAGGTGACATTCTCTAGTATGTAATAGGAAAGTGAGAGCTAGAATCTGGTTGATTGCTATGAGCAACATCTCCACTTTCCCAAACCCACAGCTTAGTAAATCTGACCCTTAGCCTTGTAAAATATGACTGTGTCAAACGTAAAACAGAAGCAAATGTGCAGATATTAATAGGTGTATATTTCTTCTGAACAAATATATAAACACATTTTTTAGTTGTAAACTAAATATTTTATTAGTAGACAGACTTCCACTCATTTGAAGTTATGGTTATAATGTTCCCTTTAGCTTTGCAATGTTGCATTTTTAAAGGACACAGTGGCCTCCTGGCAGCGAGGCTTACGTCAGTAAAACGTCCTGGATTACTAAACAATAAAAACAAAGACAAAAATTGCGAAACAGTGGCAGAAGAATTCTGCATTCTGTCCAAATTCATTTCTTATCAAAAAAATATACAGCAGAGAGTCAGGAGATACTGATACTGTCTTGTTACATGTAGAAGAGTGTGAGGGGGCATCAGGACTGTCTTATTAGATGTAGAAGAGTGTGAGGAGGCATCAGGACTTATTACATGTAGGAGTGTGAGGAGGCATCAGGAGTTATTACATGTAGAAAAGTGTGAGGAGGCATCAGGACTTATTACATGTAGAAGAGTGTGAGGAGGCATCAGGACTTATTACATGTAGAAGAGTGTGAGGGGGCATCAGGACTTATTACATGTAGAAGAGTGTGAGGGGGCATCAGGACTTATTACACGTAGGAGAGTGAGAAGGTAGAGGGACTTATGTTTTGTGGTTTTACCTGTGTATCTTTTTGTATATTTCTTTTAGTATACATACTTTTTCCAGTAGCATGACATATATAGTAATATTTTGGTGAGAGTGAGGATGCTGGGAGTGGAATTGTAGGATGAGGCTGTAGGCGGGATTCATACTCAGCATTTGGCGCAGGTTCTTCTTTCTTCCGTTGATCGATTGCCAGTTTCAAACTGGCTGGGAAATAGATTACTTCAGCCTCGCACACTGTGCTGAATGGTTAGTTTATAAAAAGGGCTGTTCGAAGCAGCGACCTACACCCATAATATTTGTATAATAGCTACCACCATTGATCCTCTATTCTGTGCGATTAGGTACATTTTGAATCTGTTTTTGCGTTTTGCGCACACAAGTGTGCTACCCAGCTGCAATATATTCTGCCCTAGGCGACCAACTACAACACCTTCTGGCAGAGGCTGGGACGTGATAGCAAGTATTACAATGCAGGGGCTGATCCAGAGCTGCACTTATCCCTTTACTAAAAGCAAAACAGGTGCAAGTGTAGACCTGAGTAAACCATTCAACTGCAAGGGGAGGCAACTTTACATTGTGAAAACAGAATTAGAATTCAGAGGTAGAATTCAGTGAGAGTTTTCCTAACAACCTCTAATTTACAGATTATACATAAGGCTATGTGGTATTTGAGTTTTATGTGCAAAAGTAAATTATTTTCCATGCATGCAAAATAATTTAAATTAATTAGCTCTCCTTACATAGAAACATGGCTTATCTGAGCTGTACCCATGCACCTGTTTTGCCCTTACCTTCAAACTCTGGATCAGCCCTGCAAAGTATAGACGTGTCCTATGTGTGCCAATTAAGATTTACGCACCTCCACTGTTTTATCTACTCTTAAGTTGGAAAAAATAAGGCAAGACAAATGTAACGGAAATCCAACCAAAGGGGAGTAGTTAGCAGTGCAATCGCACAAATGCGTGGCTTTTGCAAAACCGTGAATACAGATCTCCAAACATCATTAACTTGGAGATTTAAACATTGATCTAGGGATCTAGGACCTGATTCAGACTTAAGAAGGTGCTTAAAATAAGAGAGGAAAGTCACTCCTGGGCTAAACCATGCTGATTGCAGGGGAGTCATATTTCATCTGTTGCAAACAGTATTAGAAATGAGAGGTGGCATTTTCCAGCCCAAGTTTAAATAACAGTATAATAGTAAAGCTGGTCAGTATCTGTGTGCAGTAAGCAATTCAAAGATATATACCTGCATGCAAAGAATACAATTTACTTGAATCCCCCTGAAATCTGCATGGTTTAGTCCAAGAGTAACTTTCCTCTCTTATTTTAAGCACTTTCTTAAGTCTGAATCAGGCCCCTAGTCCTGTTTTATTACAAGTACCACGCTTGAGTTTTTCTCTGAATTATTGAAATGCACATATGTGTACATAATGTCCTATTGATAGTCAAGTTGGAACATCACCCTATATTTCATTTCTGCCCCAAGTAATCTAAAATATCCTCTCACTTGATCAAATCATAGATATATGCACTCATCCAACTGCACACAAAAGAAAATTCACAAAGCTCCTCCCAGGAAAGAGGTTTTCATTGTTACATACACTGGAATTTTTATGTACTAAAGTGTGTGTATGTGTTGCAAAAAAATTGTTATTGCACAAATAATGGTTTCTACACTACATTTTGTGCTTTAGGCAATGGCTTTAAACAAAATAACCTAAAATCTCTTCTACTTGAAAAAACAATAGGTTTAACACCAATCAAGTAAGGATTCCGTCACTACTAAGCGACCTAATGACGCAAAGATTTTAAATGGCTGAATGTCAGTACTGATATTTTCAACATGGTAGTCCTACAATGTGGGCAGTGAGCTAATAGTTTCTAATGATCAAATAAAAAATGTGATGCTTCCCACATAGAATAAGATTGGGGTATACTATTTGAAGAGTGCATCTGCCTGGAAAATCCTACATATCTCCCCAATACAATGAGCAGGGAGTTAATGAATTACAGTAATCTACCACTATGCTGGCTTCAGGAATCACATCGCCATGTTTTGGTACATTGTATAATACCCAAACAGTGTCCAAATGCAATATTAAAATTTCAGGTTGCTGAATGCTAAATACAGGGGTCATTTAATTATATTTTATTAAATTTTAAAAGAAAATGGCAGATGTGGATGGAACAGGTATAAATTATTGACTAATCTGCATGTTTATTTTGCATTGCTTCTTAACAGACTGCTACACATAGATACACAGACCGGCTGCTGTAAGGATCATTGAATCAGACTTTCTGCTATAGGGATCATTGAATCAGGGGAGGAAGTACCAGAAGCCAGTCACTGGTACGCCTCTCGGCCAGTGCATGTTTTTTTTATGTAGCTAGGTTTGCCAGCAAATATATGCAATCTCCACATATGCCTTTATGCAAAATACTCATGACTGTGCAAAACCTGTTATGTGTATTACTTTCCTTTTCAGCAATATATTTGAACTCACTACTCAATGTTTACACAACTTGAAACAAGAAAATAGTTACATTTTAGGGTTATTTTTGACAGAGTAATATTTATTCTGCTTTCTTGAGTTAGCAAAAACAGGATGCCCCCCTTCCTTTTGTGAAACAGAATGAACTTAATTTTCTTACATGTGCCTTAGTCATCAACATCTGCAGATGATGAATTCCAAAATCTAAATACACTGCACCTCTAGAACATTGTATTACAAAGTGAAATGTCAAATCTAAGTCTCAAGTATTGTTAATAACAAAATGACAAGTACTGCAGGGTGTATGTGTTTTTATTCTATTACTCCCATCTGAAAAAAAACAACTAAAGGAAAAAAAAATTAAAGTAATTCCTACATTTTAAATACTGTACATTGTTGATGGATCACAGGACCATTCGCGCAAAAACCTCTCCCTATTGACTGTTTACCACATAGGATTTTGGACTTGGATTCTAAATACTGGACTCATATCTATATTAATTTTAGAGATTCACTTCTAAGAATTTGGACTATACACCTATTTAATAATTTTCACCCCGTTTTTATATCTTCATTTCTTATGTTGTAGATACTAGGCAATTTATCAGCAGGGGGCAACCTTATGTTATTTAATTACAATTTATATTTCACTTCCCATGGATGAGGCTCCTTCAGTGGACTATTTGACTATCAAGACTTTAAACATTAACACTAGTGTTACCTAACTTGATGGGGGCCAAAGAAAAGCAGTACAAAGGTTACATAAAAATGACAGCAATAATAATCAATCTCAATCTCTCTCTGCCTAAGTATTACACCAAACGGGACATCAAATAAGATTGTCCACTCAGACAAGGCTCCAACTACTTATATATGGTCAAGTGGCTTAAATCAGGATGCTGTATAACTGATACTTATATATGGTCACCCTCGGCTTACCTCTACATGCACAAACCATAAGATCCAACAAATACAACTGCTTTTCTTCTAACACAAAGCAAGAATTAAATATTTCTGACTTGCTCTTTCCTAGTCAGGATATACCTCCACCATATCTAAAGATCAATGGGACAAGAATCTGGTAAATGACTCCTGTCTGATTTTCCTGTCCTCTTTCCTAGTTAGGATTCACCATCACCATATCCAAGATGTGGTAAGTGATTCCTGTATGATTCACCTGCCCTCCTTCCTAGCGAGGATACACCTCCACCATGTCTAAGGACCAATGGGACAAGGATCCGATCAGTGACACCACAGGGCCCAGTCCACCCAGGGAGTTAAACCTTACATTCAAGTTAGATTCTTAACTCTGAATTTCCCAAGTCTCGGCATTACACCAGATAGCAAGGAGACCACTTTAGCAACCCCCAGAGGCACATGCAAAGCACATGTACGGAAGAGGTTTGGCTGGCCTGCTTTCCAGCATATGTGCTGAATAGCCACTCAGACCGGTCTATCATTGAAACAGACCAGGCAGTCCTCTCCTCCCACCCCATTTAGGACTACAACTAATTTTAATATACCCCAGCAATGTCAAATGCTCTTCCTACCTACATGTGGTAATTTCCAATAACCCTGCTGGAAAATAGAGTGGAGAACCTGTCCATATATAATCTGGCTGGACCACCATGCAGTAAGTGACATTCAACTGCATATATTAAACTCTAAAGGCCAGATTTACTAAGCTGCGGGTTTGGAAAAGTGGAGATGTTGCCTATAACAACCAATCAGATTCTAGCTCTCACTTTCTTATTAAATACTTGAGAATGACAGCTAGAATCTGATTGGTTGCTATGGGCAACATCTCCAGTTTTCCAAACCCACAGTTTAGTAAATCTGACCCGAATATCGCTTGTCATGTGAAAAAGTAGCCTGACAGACTCATCCATAAAATGGGTATGTATTCATCTTCATTTGCATAAGAGCCCAGACATTTATAGATTATTCCATATATGTATTTTAGAAAAATTAATTATCCAATATTAAACAATTAATAAAAACTGTTAATAGCATACACAAAATTGGGCAGAGTGATAAACACTGCCTAGTTTGTTCATGAAAGTTTTGCCCCTTAGATTAGCAAATGAAGGAAGCAAGTCATTACAGTTTGGCCGAAGAAATCTGGAATGATGACCTAATTGTTCCTGAGTATATAAAGTCCCATACAAGCACAACTTGGTTACACCCTGTGTGAAGTGCTTTAAATTGCCATGTCTACAACTCTCATTTTAACTGATTTGCTGCCAGACAGAAGTCAGCAAGTAAATACTCTCATAATCAAGACACTACAACAACATGATTCTGCATCATGGCCTTGGCATTCTCTTCATGTTGGTTTTTTATCGATTAACAGGAAGACTTCCCGCCAGGGAAAGGTTCCGTTATCGGCACCATACACCTCTCCTGCTGGGGCCGATAATCCTAGCAGAAGGGGGGGTAGACCGGTGCAGCCAAAGCCACACTATGTGGAGCACGGCTACAGCCGATCCCTGTCTCTACTAGTTCCTGCACTGGCTGCTGCTGCAGATCTATGTGGTATGCTGGCCACTAACTAAAATTGATCCTGGCCACTAACTAGAGCTATTTTTGGCCCGATCCATGATAATTGTAGAATTGGACCGATAATCGCTCCAGTGTATGGCCAGCTTAACTCTATGAATGGGTTTGTAGCAGTTTCAATAGAAGGTTGAAGTTAATGTATAAGCAGATACTATACAATCAAAATTGCTCTATGAAAGTTGTTGTGTCTGAGGAGCGTCCTGGCCTTAGATCCATCTTAAAATGCTTATCCCAAAAGTTTATAAAGCAATACTCGTCAGAGGCAAAATATGTTCTACGGAATTGTATGTTGACCCTAAAATGCAAAGTCTTTGCAGCATGCATTTAATCAATTTGAAACATTAAAATTATTTATTAGCTGATTTACTAAGTAGTCAAAGTTTAGTCTATTTTCAAGCTAGACATGAGTTGTTTACAGGATTAAATCCTGATCATTTTTATACCTTGTGCTTAATTCTCATATCACTTTAAAATGTAAACAACTAGTCAGACCTAAACAATTAAGTCATGATGGAATGTGATTTGTACAAAAGTGTTTTGACGTAAGCGTCATGGCTGCTTTCTCTTAGAATAAGTTTAAATACTTTGACAAAATGTTTAGTCAATGTTGAACTAAACCCAACAACTATGACAGTAGTTTTTAAAATCAAAGGAGACGGGGATGCATATATTGCTATATTTAAGAGACATAGGGCCTGATCCAGAGCTACGATGTTACACTGAGCGCTGTAGCGCTCAGCGTAAC
>WWET01000946.1:167358-194643 GCA_011038615.1 Limnodynastes dumerilii
TTTTCTGTCTAGTAAATATTATCTAGTGTGTGTGTGTGTGTGTGTGTGTGTGTGTGTGTGTGTGTGTGTGTGTGTGTGTGTGTGTGTGTGTGTGTATGTGCTAGGGGCCTTAGTATGTAGCTCCAATAGCATCAGGGACTGATGTGAACTTGAAATATTCTCGGAAAAGCATTACGTAATCTGATAGCGCTATAAATAAACCTGTTAATAATAAAATAAATATAACTATATGATATAAAAGAATAGAAGCAAACTTTAAGAGACATGATGTATATATACTTAGAAGGGATGAAAATGTCTAATGCAGCTTATGTTGCTAATATGACATTATATTAATGGACTAGCAAATTGTGCAATGCAATGAGCCATATACAATTTAACTTTCAAGACTGTATTCCAATACTTTCATTCCGGTATGTTTTTCCTTTTAGTGTTATGATGCCATCAGTGTGAAATATATTACCATTACTAGAAATGAGATCCAGATGTGGAACAGACAATGTTTTGTGTAAAGTATCACAAAGTGTGCCATGTTATTGTAGCATTAGGTCTTACTAAAAAGGGAAAGGACTCCAATATGTTATACTCTCAGGTCAAGGTCTCTCCGTAAGCAATGACTTCCAGACTTAACGTAACATTAGCTTTTAAATGTATTGTGATCATAATAACTAACCATTTCCCTTGCCCATCTAAAAAGCAGAAGAAAATGTAAATGATTTCTTGAATGGGGAAGCTAGTGAACAGCATCGGGTAGACCACTCTACCCCAGTGATTTTCATTATGCCCTATGTACGATCTGTGTTTTAAACTGCTGAACTACAACAAAAATCTGTCCACTATTACAAGGGTCTACTTTCCCTCCCTGGACTGAAAAACTATTTGGGAGTAAATTTGAGTTTACACTTCAGTAGCATTAATCACAGGCTCGTTCGAAGCACGGCATGTGTTTATTTCATGAGTCAGTAACTAGTGTCATATTAATACCTTATGTACAAGGTGTGACTATCTGACCATATCCACATGCAAGGTGTGACCGCCTAAAGGGCTGTAACATAAATGTTGTCCTTCTTTAAAGGAATGCTGAGTCATACTACACACGTCTTAATTAATAAAACTCAGACATCTTAATGGTTTTTTTTTTTTTTAAATCATGTAGTTTTTATTGAGCTTTTATCAATTTTTCCAAAATACAAATCATACATAACACCATCCTTCAAAATACAAATCATACATACAACCATACTTCAAACATTTAACAGGTGAACAAACATATTACCAGACGAGTATTGCACTATGAACCATTACCGTCTATACAGATTATATTGTCACCAAACATATATTGCAAACAACAGAGCTGCTATGATCCCAAAACCATTGTAAACCTGTAGAGCGAGGAAACCCCAATAACGTCCCGGGGCAAACCCTTCCCTCAGGATACCCATTGGATGGCGGGGGACACAGACCCAGAAAGAGGGTCGGGCAGCACCTTAGAAATACCGGAAGGCACCCTACTCTTTATCAGGGGGAAATAGGAGGGGCATCCACCCCACCCAGGGAATCAAAATAGTATAGCGAATCCATCCAGGGAGTCCATACTCAGACATGTTAATGTTAATTCTCTCATCTAGTTTGCAAAGTAGACAGTAAGTGTATTTTACTTAATATTTACTTTTTCCTAATTCAAATAATGAATGCACTGTCATTTCTATTTCCCATAGTTTCTATTTCACAAGTAGTATCCCCTGTTTTGGGACATCACATTGTTGGTCTAATGTGTGCCAATAATGACCAATTGAGCAATAGCTCTATGCGAACAAACCATTCATTGAACCAGGGTGCTTACAAAGCATACAGTGGCTCAGGACCAATATGGTTCAGTAAATAACACAAATGCATCCACAATAATGGTTACATCTGCCTATGCACACACTATTACCACCCAACAATTTAGCAATCCTTAATGGCTTCAGTGGTTTATAGGTACTCTGCAGTTCAGTCATACAATTGTTACTACAGTGAAATGTGGTCAACTGTAGCAATAAGTTATAAAATAAATAGGAGCCTCACTCATATGCAGAAGAGTCAAACAGATAAGTTAAGAATAGTAATGGTCATCTGGTGGGATCAAATGATTTTTAAACCTGCTTAAAAATCAGGCAAATCGAGCACTGTATCACTGTGTGTGTGTGTGTGAATCACAAGTTGTCTGGCAAAGATTGGAAGAGTGTATACGGGGACACAATCCTTTCAGCAGATTGTCTCAGCAGATAACGGCCGGAGGTCTGCTGTAAAATTGGACAAAACTTTATCATGGATTGGGTGTTGTATCTGAGAACATGGTCTGCTGTAGGACTGTGTAAACAGTCTGGCTGGGAGTCAGATCTGAAGAGGATTGAACAAGTAAGTTAGTAAGCTTAGAGCTGGCCATACACTGGGTCGATTATCAGTCCCAGCAGAGGGTGTCCTGATAATCGGGACGGTTTCAAATCAGGGAAATGTCCCTTTATCGGCACCATACACCTCTCGTGCTGAGACCGCAGGGCTAGTACTATGCTGCTCTGACAGCTTTAAAATATACCTTCAAAACTGTCAGAGCAGTATAGTACATAGATATTAAGCAACAGCAGCTTTGAAGAATAGGGAGCCCTTCAGCTTGCTGATTAGCTCCCTTAAAATATCAGGAGCTTGCCCCCAATAGAAATCAAACATGTTCAAAGATCAAATATATGTACCACAGCGTTTCTGATGCGTTTCTTTGCGGTTTGAAAAATTGATGCTAGCTACTAACTACAGCGATTATTTGACTGATCACCAGATAATTTGGTTATTGGGCAGATAATTGCTCTAGTGTATGGACCAGAATGCAGAGAGTAAAGAATTATTTTTATACAGAATTAGAATAGCACAAAATAAGAGACATTGTGTCTTGGCAAACCATGTTTAAACAAAGTGTTGGAGGGGAGACTTCGTGCAGCAGTGTAAGTATTAGGGTGTGCTGAACATTTAGACCAGGGTTTTAAAGTGATAGCTTCTATTCAAAAGCTGTCTGATGGGTGGATGCAGGGCAAGTTGTCAAACAATATCATATTAAAAACATTTTAAAGGGTGAGATTGGCCACTAACCCACTCATTGGGTAGCCCAATATATTATTGCTTCAGAGTCATTCCTGGTTATTTGGGTACTAAAAGGAGCAGAATCAGAGAGGATATATGCTTCAAGGAATGTCTGGCAGACCACCCCAACTTACATTAATGTCAATATGGGAACCACTAGTGGTCACAGGGGCAAGTTTCTTCGCTGTATTACACATTTGTCCACCATCAGATCTGTACAAAGAGACCTGCTGAAACCAATGATGGCAGCCTGCTTTATTTGACACGGCCTAACAATATGGCAGAGAAGAAGTGAATAGCACCACCATTACATAATGTAGGCAAACAGGCTTCACAGGTATAGTCAGAATAATCAAGGAACAAAAGAGAGGTCCGGCGCTCCAAACATGCATTATATAATACTATGTGTCAGCACATACATAAAAAGGAGGTTTAGTTCACAATATAGCTATATTGGGTTAAGCTCACCTGCCCAGCGTCAAGGCACCTCCTGTAGGTGAGTCCCTATCCATCTGCTGTATGTGTAGTCAGAATAATCAGATAAAAATAATTACACCGATAGTCTGATTAAATAATGTAACTATGACCTTGCATGTAAAGTGAAGACAACAGCAAGACCATTGTTCTTTAGTTTGCAGTAAAAATCTATTACTGCATATAAATATGATATAATATAGATTATATTTCTGTTGTATTTTTGCATGTGTTCACACTTTAAGAAAGACAACAATCGGGCAATAGGACTGGTGCCAAGGTCTAGATCCCACACACTGCAAGTCGTAAACTGGGCTTCTTTATTGACTCAATCATGCTTTGTTGATAACAAACTGGCGAAAAAATGAAAATGAATAACTTGAAAATGGATCTCCAGTCATAATGATTCAGACAGAGAATCGATTCGCTGTGTTGTACTAAAGAATAGTAAAGAGAGTAGTTTGGGGTTGTAAGCTGCGACTCTTCTGCCTTGGGAAAACTCAGGTAAAATCTGTGGTTCGTTATATTCCACACCCATGGTAGAATAGGACCAGATGCAGAAGGGGGCATTTTCTGTTCACCATTGATTACATATAAGAATATGCCATGGATCTACTGTACTTTATTTATCTAAGATAGTTCAATTTGTTCTTTAAGGCTGTGTGCCCTTCTTCTGACAAATCACTGTCAGATCTGATATGCATGTTTTGTGGAATTTGTTTAACCAGATTAACTTTGTCAGAAAACTGTTGTGTGTGAATAATTTAATTTAACTTAATTTAATTTTTCTCTTGGCGAACGACCAGTCTCCTCATTTTTTTTATTTTGTATAAATGTATAATGGTTTTAAAGCACCTGGCTGATAATATTGCATTATCAGAACAGTTCCTGCAGATTTACAAATATTTCTCCTTAGGATATGACTACCCGATAAAGAAAGTTCTGAAGATATGGAATGGAAAATGATCCCACTAATAGCATTCAAACAAACACAAAACACAAAGTAAAGACTTCAGGTAAACATATACACAGAAAGGGAATCTTTGCATCCATAGCATCAGATGATAATTACATATACCAATAGGTGCCTCCAATCACACAAAACATAATGACAACCAAGATACCCTTCTCCCTGTCAATATTCAAAATTGCCTAATAAGAATATAGAGACTTCCAATATGTTAATCGCAAAGACCGTCACTATTACTCACTCACTGAGAGGAATAGAGGCCCTTAGGTACATATAAGACTTTGAATATCTGAAATGGAAAAAATCTCCTAATGTTTCCTTTATAGGAACACAGCCATACACAACTGTTTGCATATTATAAAGATAAAGGATAAGAAATAAAGGACACCATCTTGTAATATGACACAACTGGTATATAATCACTTTCTCATATTCATAATAGAGGATTTTAGTATTTTTCTCATATAGGGTCGGATCCAGACATGTGCTTTTTTGGTAGTCATCTGTCATTATCTGTGTTCTTAGTCCTAGTACTGAACAAGTGGTCATGTAAAAAGCTATTTCAGTATCATTCTCCATAAAAACTACGTTATGCTCCCACCAACCTAAATAGAAACTGGCATATGTGGTAGCACAGCTGGTCCCCCTCGCTGTGCCCTTGATTTGTACGTAATACCATTCATTAAATAAGAGTAATTAACAAGTCAAAGGCATCTGTTGCCAAGGTTATTTACAGGTATTGCAGTTACTCACCATTATTTAATTTTATTATTAGTAATGCTTATTTATATAGCATCACAATTTGTCCAAAGCGCTTTACAGAGAACATTAGATATTCACCTCAGTCCCTGCCCCTATTGGAGCTACATACTAAGATCCCAAACACACACACACACAAACAAACACACACACACACTAGGGTATATTTATTCAGCAGCCAATTAACCTAGTAGTATCAGATGTCTCCAACACACGAATGTGAGAAGAGTTGAACAAGAAAATGAGAATAACGAACGCCATCGGAAATGCATACTGGAAAGTCAAGCACCGACAATTTTCTACAACTAATCTTAAACTGTAAGGATGCATATATCTTTTGAGTTATTAAAGAAGAACCTGGAGTGACAAGATTGGATTAGTGAGGAAGGATATAGTAGAGCAAGTTTAACTTCAATTTGGCCAATTATAATTCCAGTTCTGGATGTAATGAGCCAATTAAAACATACTACGCATAATATGAAGAGGATTAATTTTTTTGGGACTACTAATGCACAAGTATGCATTGACAAGATATGTCCTTCTGTATACGTATAACAGTGCCTTTTCTGCAATGCTGTAGGTATATACATTAATAGAGAGTAGACTGTGTGTTGCCATTGACATATTTATATGACCTTTCTTATTGGGGCTAATTTTTTGAATTCTACATTTGTCAGTGTTTTCTGTGTCTGCAATATGCACGACAATAGATATTTTTTGTTGTCTAGATTTTCATGCTCAACTCTGCATGTAATGTGTGGAAATCTAAAAAAATTACTGGGCAAATATTATGATTTGTAAGAACATAAGAGTTAGCTTTAACAAAATAAAGAACATGTTGACTAGTCTATGACTAAACTGAAGTGACAATTTTAAGTGTGTTGTTCATACCACAAGATCAGCTTAGTAATTACTATAGAACTCTTTCTATATGAATCCATGCCTTGTTTATTGATGCAAAGGCTGTCAACATGATATAAAGCTCCTTTGTACAACAAACCTAGAATAGCAGTTAGACTGACCAAAACACTCAGCTGTGTACTATCTATTTTAATTAAACAGGGGGATTGATACTAGCTTCCGACTTCAGACTTGATATATATATATGATGTTACGAATCATATTTCTGATTGTAGGTATCTTGTACGCAACACCATACGATAGCGTGTGACATCCCTAAGCAAGCCAAATGATACGCATTGTGGGAGGAGGGAGGAATTTAAATTGTACAGTATAGGCTGGGTTAGGCACTTGCATACAACAAGGCGGTGTGTTGCAGGGGGAAGTGCATATAGATGGTGCATTATCGTCAGAAAAGATTTAGGTTACGTCTTTTGTCCCATCACATCCCCACAGTGCATTAATGGATCACGATATGGAGAGAGACGTGACCATAATAACCCTTGAGATAATGTGTAATTTGAATCATGGTGCACTCTCACTGGAATAAGGCTGTGGAATGTAAGAGATATTAATTTGGTGTGAAGGCACCTAATGTGAACTTAGATGTTATACACCAAATATTTAGGCCAACGCTGACTCTTTTTAGATTAAATGGAAAACGCACCATTTTTGCAATCTTCAACTGTCCAGTCGGTGTCCAGGTCTGTGACAAATGCAGCCTTGATTTCATGTTTATGTTAGCAGAAAGCAGGAGCAAACGTTGTGTTTAGAAGCTCAGCTTATTGTAGTCTATCCCATTCAAGATTTCTTCTTCTTAGAGAAGCTCTTCTGTCTACCACTGTTATAATGCATGCTTATTTCAGTTACAGGCAGCTTAAACCTATCGCATCTCTTTAAACTATACAAAAGTGGCTCTCAACTTTCTTTTGGTGTAGTACCAGGTACCCACTATAGCATCTGATCATGTACCACTTTGCATATTATAAAGAAACACCCCCTATTACCCTTATATATTTTTTACAGGTATTTACATATTTTTGCATTAATTTTGAAATCTGTCACTCAGTATCCAAGTTATTTTATTAAATATTGCCGGTTGGTATTGCACCTGGTTATAATACATGTTTGGCTTCTATCTCCTTACAAGATAGCCCAGTCACCCCATGTACCTCCAGTAAGTGACCTGCCTACCGGTACAAGCACTGGTTCAGAATCCCCAGTTTAGAGATAGTTTTAAGAATCCCATACCAACAATTTTTAAGATATTTTCACAGATACACTATATATTGAATTGAGATTGAATAGGAATGTGTTATAAGCTGGTGGTAGTCTAACCGTCTGCTTAGGCACGTGATGAACTTGTTGTATAGAGTTTAGAATATCAGATCTGCAAATCAGAGAAAACATGACTGAAGTTGTGTCAACAAAAAACGGCTTTAACAGGTGGGCTGTTAGCAAAAAAAAAAAAAACACGAAAGTTAACTTTTAGTTTTGCTTTTAATGCACAGATACATTTGTTGCAGGATTGCAGTAATGGATTTTGAATTACTCTGTATGCAATGGTGAGAGATGCCCTGTCACAAAGCTATGGTGTGTAACAATTTGTGCACATGGATAGCACACATGAAGCTCTGGGGCATACCCATAGTTGCCAACTCTCCCTGAATTTCAGGGAGACTCCCTGAAGACTGGGTAATCTCCCTGACTCCCTGAAGTGTTTGGTAATCTCCCTGATTCTAATTTCATTGCAGTAATGGATTTTGAATTATTCTGTATGCAATGGTGAGAGATGCCCTGTCACAAAGCTATGGTGTGTAACAATTAGTGCACATGGATAGCACACATGAAGCTCTGGGGCATACCATAAAAAGGAAGGCTGGATAGTGTGCACAAAACCGTCTCGCTGAGGTAAACTGATTAGATCTCTGACAGAAACACAATAACTGAATCCTTGAGAGATATGCAGTTATTAAAATATACATACCATTTCTGAGAATTGAATCAAAACAAAACTTATAGAAACGTGACCTTCCTTCTCCATACTACAAATGCTTTACATATTATTTAAATTAGCTGCTGGTGTGGCCAACATATCCTGTGATACTGGTCTCACGATCATTTAGAAGAAATGAAAGATGGCTGCTTGATGTCACAGGATGGTTCTTATAGTCAGAGATCATGCTATTACTAATACATTGGCTTATACACTTAATACTCACAGTTGGCAAGAAAATGGCATGTTAAGGCAATTATCAAAAACGATCAAAAGAGTTACTGTACAGCTGTTTGTGGAACACTGTATTTTCCCACTTAAGCGTAAGATATTTGCAACATATAAATGAAACCAATGGCACATGTGTAGTTATAAGAAAATGAGTTTTGTATCAGAATTCACTGGGAACACTCAAGGTCATTACTGCAGACAATATTTCAGGACAGCTAAAATTATGGAGCACAAGACTGCTAATAGACTGTATTCATACTAAGCCATGCATGAAAACCCCATTGAAATACAAATACACATTACCCTATAATACCTTGTCTCTTTTGTAGCCTCCTACAACCCAGATTCTTGAGGATCTTGTAGCCACAGTACTTCCACACAAATAAAGCTACTCTAAAAATATTCCCACCGTGGTAATAACAAGGGGACATCTGTAATGACACCTATAAATTAGCATAACTTGGCCATGGGTGAATAACAATCCTCATCAGGACATATACCCCTATATATATCTATTCCCACCTCATCCATGGAGATGTACAGTATACAAAACTGAATTCATTTTTTGTTCATGAAGTGAATATCATTGTTCATTGGAGGTTGCCTGAGGTTAGTGCTCTAGACTTGAAAAGCACAGGAAAAAAAAACTGTCTAGGCTGCTACAGCCATTTCAGGTAACCCTTCTTGTAGTGATCCATTTATTATTTATGCAGAAGAAATACCACTCAGTCAAGCACTAATAAAGTCTTAGCTGTAATAATGTAACCACATCATTTTTTAAATGCATGTCCTGTTCATTGCTGGGCAAGCTGCATCAGTCAAAAAGCTACACAGTCCTCAACAAATCTGATGAAGATACACTATACAACCTTGAAATATCGTATTTTTTTTTTTAAAAAAGCTATAGGACAAAATACAGTTCTGTCTGTTATTCATGACTTAACGAGATAATTTTTAATATAGGATATGTCTGTGGTTAAGATAAAAGTGCATAACAAATGAAAACAACAATAACAACGCCAAGAACAAAACACATTAAACAGAAACAGATTCAGCTGTAAATTGGAAGTGAGTAACTGGCAGTGGTCTATGGGTTCTAAAAACACGTATGAGTGGGGTGTTCTGTGGGTACAGTTGAAGAATTGGAACTTTATTTATACAGTGTTGTAATACTGGGGGTATTCATGGTTGCTTGAGTCTCAATTACTTAACTCTCCAAAGGATAAGGTAAGATGCTGGAGTCAAGAAGGTCTTCTAGATAACGTCTCCAGTGGAGGTAGACTGCAAATGACTTGATCGTGGTTCTCACCTCCACCCTGCTGTGATCCATTTTGAATCCCCTTGGTGCACGTCCCCACACAGCCCTGGAAAAGTTTACGGGAGCTAAAGGTAGTCTGTACAAAATACAGGTTACAGACTGAACCTAAATAAAGAGGTGCTCCCCTTGGTTTCCCAACAACCCTGTATAGAGGTCAACACAAAGGGGCAGATGTTAATCTAGCAGGTTAGGTGTTTTGGGCACTTACTCCCATCTAATACAGTAGCTACAAAGCTCATGTTTACTTGCAGCTAATGTGCTGTTCCAAAGGCACAATGCACAAAATATAATCTGCCCAAAAGATTTAGGTCCGGATTCACAGTTACGTAGTCTTCGTCTTACGTACGTTGTTTAAGAATTGAGCTAGTAGCTTATTTACACTATCTACGTACCATTTCTGTATGTAGATTGTATAAGTGCGGTCTGCGCATGCGTAGTAGCTCAATTATTAAAACAATGTACACAAGACAAAAACTATGTGACTGTGAATCCAGACCTTACTGCTTATCAAATATTAAAATAAGGAACCATACACTACAGCACAGGCTTCTATGTTAGCTGTATAATGAGAAATATTACATCACATCACTGAAGCCGTATGAAGTCAAATATCTACACTAGGTTTTGTCAAAGAAATATATTGGCATAGT
The DNA here is from genome assembly GCA_011038615.1 of Limnodynastes dumerilii. Taxonomy (NCBI): domain Eukaryota; kingdom Metazoa; phylum Chordata; class Amphibia; order Anura; family Limnodynastidae; genus Limnodynastes; species Limnodynastes dumerilii. Next base: position 177,771 of record WWET01000946.1, read on the forward strand.
ATAGCACGGATCATGTCTGGTTACAAGAATTCCTGGTGTCAGTCAGTCAGAAAACGCCTTACATGTTGTAAACCATTAATTGTTTCTTGCCTGAATAGCTCCACCCAGGGTTCTTTGAAATAAATACAGTACATTCCCAGCCACTTGTACCTTCTCCAATTCCCAAACAGGAAAATCAGCAGTCAGACTGAACCCACCAGCAAGAGCTGTAAAAACCAATAGTCTGTGCAGTGAAACCACAAAGCATGGCTGCCAGGCTGATGTGATCAGGTTTCTTATACCAGCAATGGGTGCAGGGCAGGGGATTCACATTAAGTGCTTACAATAATGACAAGTCTACCATATACCTAAGGCAAATTACAGTGGAGTAAGTATTTGTTAGACTAAAAGCAGACTAGTATCTTGAGCTTTACACTTTTATTAAGGGCCCTGATAATTAAATAAACATGGGATAATACACAGTAAATAAAATTGTGATGATCAGATCCTTGTTTACACTTTACAAATGTAAAAGTGCAAATAAATTTTATTCTGAGAAAAAGGTAAATGTTTACTTATATACCGTACTACCACAGTTCAGTTTTTAAAGTCAGGAGGGTATGATTACCTGTGGAGAAATAAAAAAAACCGAGATAGTGGAGGTGTTGCTCACAGCAACCAATCAGATTCTAATTTAGCATTTATCTTAACTGGTAAGAGCTGTTGATACCAAGTATATGGTTATCACCAAACAAAAACATTCCATTAAATGAATATACTGCTTAGCATATAAGAGAACCATTATTGAAGAAAAACAAACAAACAAAAACAGGCTTTAATTGTTTAATGAACTGTGCTTCCAAATTATAATGGTATACATCACCTGTTTTTTATTTCTCTATTTTAATTATGACATTACAAAACTAACAAAAGAAGAAGGAATATGTTGCTGTTAAACCAACTACAGCTATTGGGCTGGATCCAGACTTAAGTAAGTGCTTGAAATGAGTTACTCCTGGGCTAAACCATGCTAATTGCAGAGGGAGTTAAGTTAATAGTATACTTTGCATGCAGGGATATATCTTTGAATTGTTTACTGCACACAGATACTGACCAGTTTTACTATCACACTGTTATTTAGACTTGGAATAGGAACAATCACCTCTCAACTCTAATACTGTTTGCAACAGATGAAATATGACTCCTCTGCAATCAACATGGTTTAGCCCAGGAGTAACTAATTTCAAGAACTTACTTAAGTCTGGATCCAGCCCATTATGTCACGGTGTACCCGTCCATAGAGAATCAGGTAAGAGATGTCACTCCATTCCCTCCTCTATACTAGAGTAAGAAGCTGTGGAGGCAGGGATTGGTATGAACTTTGAGGGCATGTGGTACTGCATTTCAAAGTGTGAAAGACCTAGTGATCCAGCCAATCTGGATAAAAGAACTTTAGCTTACGACTTCAATTCATATACATGTCCAGGTTTTTAATATATCCAATACCTGTATGGCAATACCATACAATGAATTCAGAGTCTGAAGGTATATAATATTCTAATACAAATAGAATATGATAATAATTTTTGTCCATAAGTCGTCAGCAGAAATTTAGCTGATTCGAAACAGTTTCCTTTATTCACAGATCTTAATATAACACTTCAATAACAAATGAGGAGATCAATATTTCTTCCAAATTCATTGGTTTCATTTGAGTGTTCTACAGTTTACACACTAATTTTTAATGATCATTTATTACAACCATACATTTTGTTCCTAGTACAAATTGAATTTTCCAAGTGCTTCTAGTTTCTTTGATCTGCAGAAAATACTCTGTGGAACGAGGCCTTAAAAAATAGTTTGCAAGAGAGATTTTGGACTTTTCATGCTGTAACCACGTAGCTCACATATTTTCCATGTATTTACCTTGGCGAACTGAGTATATTTAAAAAATAAATAAATAAAAAAGTATATGGCTCGACTAATATGAACCATATGGTCTCTACTGCCCAGGCATTCTCAATCCTGGCAGAGGTCAAAGCTACGGTGAATGCTACTGTCTGATAAAATAACATACAGCTAAGACAGGTATAAGATATACAAGTATTACAGAATAACACTAATCTATAAAAATTGTGAATCTAGTCTTTAGACTGCATATCTTTTGGCCCCATGCAATTGTACAAATTGTACTGCAAGATTTTTATTATGGCATTATATGTCCTGGGTTACAGATGACCCCTGCTTTCTGTGCTTTACCTGGAATGTAGTCTGGGTTATACCCCTTTCAGACTGAAAACCCGGGTTAAACCTGGGTCAATCAACCCGGCTTCTAGCTGTGTTGAACCTGTCAGACCACAGCTACAACCCGGAAATAACCCGGGTTGTAGCCTTTCACACTGGAGCCATGTCTGCCAAGGCAGACAGTGCTCCCCATTCCCCATTTTACATATTTTTTATGGAACCCGGGTTGAATAACCCGAGTTCCCCCTTTCACACCACAACACGGGCTAGGCTGAAACTGGAATAACCCTGGTGTCGACCAGGGTCGTGGACCTGGGTTAACAGACCCGGGTTGACCCTTTCTCACCAACACCCGACCTGGGTTATTCCTGGGTCGATAGCTCGGACTGAAAGGGGTATTATTCAATCAATCACAAACTACAAATAAAGGGATTATGGATAGTAATAGGATCTTGTGTGCAGGAAAACAGACCAGACGGGAGAATGGTTTCATAGCTGGTAATACAACTTCCACAAATAATGTATAGTATGTTGGTGTGTCATTAGGTGTGTCTTTACACTTAAATGGCTGTGAATCACTGCTCTATGCAGGCATTGGGTTAACTAAACGTTATAACTTTAGAGCAGAAGAAACAAAGGAATATATATTGGTATTGGAGGTCAAACAAAAACATCCTAAATAAAATGAGGCGCTGCATTTAAATGTGCTTTGATGATAGGACACATTTTATCTGAAAGCTTACATTAGATCCAAAATAAAATCCATTTTACTTTAGAAAAGAATTAAGCCGTGAACGCAATACACAATTATCATGAAGAATTGTCCAATATGGACTGTGTATGCTGGACCAAATTGTCAGCTTGCTAAGAAAATAGTCCTATTAGGATGGCACAGCATGGCCAGGAGCTCGGTCTAACCAATGGGCAGTGTGTACACTCTTCACCATTAACCTGGGAGTCGGGGGAAACTGTGAATGGTTGTACGCAGTATTACTTCATTCTAATTTCACTAACCTGGTTGGCTTCCTAAATGGGTGCAATGATTTACCAGATTATATCAATTAACCCTACTGAGTAACCATGGACCGGATCCAGACTTGCGCCCAGCACCCCACTTAAGCACGCAAAGTACGTAAGTGGGTTGCTTTGACTGGAGAGTGCATGCGCCCTCCAGATGTTATGTGCATTTTATCCACGTTACTTGTATAGCACGGAACTAACTTCCGTATGATAAATTCTGCGTACCAAGAGGCCATGCTTCCCCTCCGCCCACCAACGTTGGCAGGGGGAAGCATTTATATTGTACAGTGTTCATTATTCTTATATATTCTTCTTATTATATTCTGTACAGTGGAGATGAATTCTGACATATGTGAGCTGCGTGACTGCCGATACACACATTTCAGTTAAGGCCGGCTTATGGTAGCATCACTACCAAAAGCCCGCATGAGAAAGGGGAGTGACAGGGAGAGTTTACTCCTCTCTCTCGTGTGTACTACCAGACCACTACACGTACACAAAGCCTTCGGGGGTCTGGATCCATTCCCATGAACCAGATCCTCACATATACGCAAGTCCATTTGTACATGCACGTGCGTGCAGTCAAGAGCAGTACACTCCTCTCGCCTGCATAGACCTTCAGAGTTCTAACCCCTACCTTAAATCTAAAAATGGGGAACATGCACAAAGCCCTTTACAATTAGCATTACTCCCTTAAGTATGCAGGGCAGTCACACCCCACCGTTGGAGGCCTTTGCAGCATAGAATGAAGCGTTGTGCTGCATTTCAATGTACAACAAGCCCCTGTACGCATGCGCAGGAGGACTGCACATTGTCCATGCACAAGTACCCTGTCGTTATTTAATGATCTGGTCCCATGAAAACATGTTTTCTTCTTCCCATGTTTTTTTTTTCTGTATACTCCAACCTGTAATCCAATTTCATTTTAAATCAGAAACTCACAAATCATATGCACTTTATACAAAACACGCTTCTCTGTAACACAATAGTAAATGTAAGAGAAATCCATGGTGCGAGGACAGGAAGCTTTCACCAGCTATTTGGATTTGTTCATTTTTCAGCCTAAACGGTATGTTCAATGCAGTTCCCACACATTCTATGCAGTCTGTAAGAGTTTTGGATGGACATATGGAAAAATGGAACGATATCTGTACCTGCACCAGCAGTTTACATAATCTACAGAGAAGAAGTTACTCTATACATTTCCTCAACCGGTCTGCTTTATAAATTATAGCTGATAGACAAGTTATATAGCCTTCACCTAGATCTGCTATTGTCTAAAAGCTACAAGTTTGCATAAATACTCATCATTTCTCTTAATTTAGCTGAGAACATTCTGTTTCAAAGAAATGTGCAGCCAGCATCATGGTAAAATAATTGCAATTTTCAATGTCAAGGATAGTTTTTACAGCTACAAACATCACAAACATCTACTATATCGTACCATGAACAAATATTTACAGGAATGTAGCCCATCATTACAAAAGGCTTCAGGCAAGGGAAGATGTATCTCCGTTTACATCAATTCTTTAAGGGTGTTGGCCACTGGGCCCTTATGTTTTGTTCAAGACAGAAAATGGTGCTGCATTATTCATTATTTCTTATTACCATTATCTTGTACATCACCAACATGTGCTGCAGAGCTGTACAAAAGAATGTACATTCATTCATCTCAGTTCCTTTCCCAAATGAGATTACAAAGTAATTTCCCCAGCGCAGGCACACACATACAATGGCCAATTTAATAAGAAGATAATTAACTTAGCAGCATATTTTTGGACTGGGGAAGGAAACCACAGCCCCTATAAGAAAACCCGCACTAAAACTTCGAAAGCATGCAGACTATACAGAAAACACCCAGGACAGATTTGAAAGCAAAGCCTCAGCGCTATTATACAGTAACCAGCATGCCAGGTCTTTCATTGCCACTACTCGTGGGTGCAAAATATTAGTAATAAGCACCTAATGTTTTACTTGCCCTAATACTGACCACACACAGGGAAGACTCATACTTTGTGTGAGCTGGTGTGGCCTTCATACATGCTTGATGAGAACATAGGTTTTACCAGCAGTATTATGGTCACATGCTTCAGTATCAATATTCTGCAACACTGCACTGTGTGTGGCCAGTATAATAAAAGTTTGTTTCAACCCCTAGTAGAGATTGCGGTTTATATTCTTATTCAGGCATAAAAAGGGGGAAAAAAAACTATGAGACACAGGAGTCCATACATTCTGCTGTGTCCAGGAATATCAGCTATTTATAGACATTTGTGTTCTAAAAATAACTGAGCCAATAGGAACAACAGGATAACTATATCAACAACCATAAGGCCTGGAGAGGTAAAATAAACAGACACATGACCTATGCATAAAACTCATAGAAGGCTGTCTAATGCACAAAGTACATGGGAATCATAAATCATTAGTCATGTGCTTTGTGATAACCAGGATAACTGCAGACCACAAACATAAAATCAAAAAAGCAGTAGTTGGAAAGTGCCATCTGTGACTTTACCAGAGATGTGTCGAAACTGTAAGGCAGCAACTACTAGAATAAGAATGCAATTTGGCACTGTGGTCCACAAGGCAAAGACGGGGGAGGTAGCCTTAAATTTACCACAGCTGCTGGCGACCATAATAGACAAGAACGTCAAATTTAATTAGCACTCTCCCCCTTAATGTCAATTGCTTGTTTTGTTTAATTATTAACATAGCTGAAAAAGCCTTGATTTAAGACATAACACCCAGATTTTTACCATTTATTGGTTTCTGTGGTTTTGATGAATATTTAAACTTTTAAGGAAAGTTAGCAAATTACTCTTAAGGGAGTAATTTATTTAGACACGAAGACACAGAAGAAGAGCAGAGCAAAACAATTTGCATCTATTACTTACAGCTCATGAGAAGAGGACTTTGCTGAAAAACATCCTACTTTTAAATAAATTCTAGCCATCGTGCATTTTATCATTACATTTAGATGTTTTATGTCTTTTGTGATTACTGTAACTGGGACTATGATACTGCTTCCACAATGTCAAACATTTAAGAAGCACATAACGAAGGATCGTATTCAGACTTACTTTTGAACTCCGCTGCAGAGGCTATTGTACGGAATTTAAGATTCACATGTTTTGCATGTAGGAGAGCAGGACCCTCTCGTCTGCTCTCCTACATGTGGATTTTGTATCCGCCAGTAGGGACCCTACCTTAAGTGTCCCGTACGTATCCCGTATGGGGGGACTCTGATCTGCATGGAGTGCAGCATTGTTCGCCTGTGTTCCGTTGCGGATATTTACCATTACTGCAGAGTTCTGTACTTAGGGTACAGAAGTCTGCAGACATTCCTAATTATATGGTCCTATGAGTCTAAGGGTATTAGATCACTGTAAGGCGTTTACCTAATTTACTCATCTCTGAGGTTTAACAGGTAATGTTAGAATCAATCGTTATGACAAACGTCCATTATGTCCAAACCAAATGACTTCTTATCTCAGATGTCACTGATGTTTCCTGGGTTGTCACTCAGATGACAACCCCAGGAAAGGAGTCCTTAATATCTGCTGCCAGGTAGCTGAAACATCAGAGTCTCTCCTGAGCCATACAAGAGCTGTATAAATTGTGCATGTCGAGGATATATATTCTGATACTCATGTAAAGAGATACAAATTCCAGATAGTATTGAAAAACAGATATCTGTGGTCTTTTGCTGACACTCAGTATTTAGCTTCTAGTAAGTCCAGCTGCTTCTTTACTCATTGTGTGGAGAAGGAAACCTATTCAACACATGTGCTGTTCAGATGGAGCAGCAGGTGGTGAATTAATTTCCATGTAAATGTATTCTATAGGGAAACTACCAAAATGCTGGCCTGCTTCTTCCTGGTCATACGGCATTCATAGGACATATCCATAGATGTGGCTGCAGCAGAGGTCACAGAGCACAGTACTGCTAAACTGTGAACACAGCAGTCACTTATGGGAAGCATCTATAATCCACGCATCTATTTGAACATTGGAAACACTGACAAGTTGCACAGTAGTAAAGAGAGGAGGTAGTTAGCGGTCTCTCACAGCATTCACCACACTAAAGGCCTTCCACTTAATAACTACGGCTAGGATACGGACCCCTTAACGCATTCAGACATTCCTATATAAGTGGGTACTGAAGCATATTACATTTAGACTAATTTAACCTGATGTAGAAAACACAGAAATTTGATACAAAGGGGCGTATTCACACCTAAGAAGCTTCGGCTTCTTAGGTGAGTAGATTAACGAAATGACCTGCTACCCATGCGAAGTAGGTCATTTACGCAACCTACGTACCAGTTTGGTTGTTTTGTAGAAACAACCAAACAACCAATAAAGGGGCGGCCTAATGCTGCCTCGGGGAGTGTTTCGTTAGAAGTGGGAGGGATTTAGATTAGCCGGGGGGAGGCATTCTACGTGCGTAGTCTTAAAAAGGAAATTATGCACGGCTACTTAGGGTAGCCCTATGTCACTTTTAAGTGCCATAAGGCAGTGTTCCCCAACCTCAGTCCTCAGGGACCACTAACAGTGCATGTTTTCCAGGTGTCACTGCTGGAGCACAGGTGTGTTCATTACTAACTGTCACATTGTAAAAGCTCCACAGGTGCTGCTCATTATATCACTTGTGATTCTTTAAGGAAACCTAGAAAATATGGACTGTTAGTGGTCCCTGAGGACTGAGGTTGGGGAACACTGCCATAAGGTACCTAAAAACAGGGGGTGGGTTAGGGACTGCAGTGGTAAGTTAGGTGCGGCTCTGTCCTCACCTAACACACTCTTAGGTGTGAATACGGCCCAAAGCGCAGAACTGGCTGCAGAAATGTTGAGTGTCCTGGATACCTGGCCCCTGATGGATGGGTATGGTTCTAGGTGCTGAACTATAGTAAAAGATTGCCAATGGGTAAACCATTGCATTCCCACAACAAGGCCCCAGGAAAACATGTGCCTTAAAAACACAGGTAAATTAGGTTTCACTTTGAAAATTAAAGGAGGAACTATACTTGGATAGCTAAAATTCTGACACAATGTGCTAGATTGCAGCCAATGCATTTGCCATTTGACCTATTAGATAGTGACTGGAGATGAAGCAATGTAGGTAGGACTATACAGATTATGTAAATGGTCACCAATATTTCTAGTGAAGTCCATGGCTTGGATCCTGTGACAATGGATGTACTGCACAGCAAAAATATCTTAACACATGGAACTAATTAAACAGTCATTCTGGGTATAGTACAGTTATAACTATTATAACACTACATATTTATTGTTTGTATGTATGTGTTTCAAGAACAGAACACGGCCTTCTAAAGAATTGGTTCATAATAGGTAATTAAACAAAGATAGTGTCCTAATGTTAGACATGATAAATGAATTCATGTGAGGTAAGTGTAGTAGGAAGTATCATTTTTATAAATAACTCAAAGAAGACAGTAAAGAAGACAGACACTTAGTAGTGTCTTGTAGCAGGGCTGTTACTAGGGATGTGCGATAGGGGTGATCGTCCAGGGCTCAAATCTTAAGGGGCCACCAGTAAGTTAATATTTATGGTTAAATTGGCCTTGAAATCAGGGTCAGGGGGCACCATATTTGCTTTTTGCCCCTGGTTCTGGCTCTGGTCTTTGGTCCATTACATTTGGACTTCACTACCACTGAATATTTTGAATCAGGAGGGTGGTGCGGAAATCTTAAGGTAGGGTCCTGTTAGTGCGTGTGTATCCATCAGTTTGTACAATGAGGGCTAAAATCTCTTTTATGCTAGTATTTATACCAGTACCTAGTGCTATGCTAGTGTGCTGCTGAATAAATTACACAATTACTGCATCGATACTGTGACTAACCAAGTTATTGAGGAAGAAAATAATAGAATAATACATTGTTCAGCTTTCAAAGTACAAGAAAGCATTACTGATATGGCAATGTTTATGTTCACAGCAGGATAGCTGAGAAGTGGTATACTATTCTCTGCATGCACTAGATTCTATTATAGAGAACAACAACAAACAGGTAGGAGAATAGGTGGCTGCACATGGTCAATAAGCAGGGCCATCTCTCCATAACCCTGGGTTGATGGGAATAAGCAAGCACAAAAAGCGCCAATTACCAGTGATAAGACCATTTTGTGAATGTGTTTCACTGACAAAATACATGGGGTCACACAAAAGCTGGGCAGAATGACACGCTGAATTTATTACAGCCAATAGGCACGCAGCTCCTGCATTCTGAAAGTAATACTAGCCCCTAAAGAGGTCTCAATTCTGCAAGGAGAAAAGATATTTGCAGACTGCAGTCGCACCCTCATGCAGTGAGCAATCGCAAGTTGTCACAAGGTGCAGCTTCTGCAAAGAACAAGAATTATGGATAATGCGCCTCGATTGGGAATACATTCAAACTACGAAGTCTCATATGGGTAGCTTTGATGGATCTCTTTCATTTATTGTATTGGTAAATAGAAGAGGGAGCATGCCAGCAGTGGATGGTAAGCAGGGGAACAGACGTGTAGCAGCCACCCATCAGCACAAATGCAGGTTGGCAGCTGTGTGCAGAACGGTATATACCCTGAGCAAGTGTCAGATGTAGGATTGTGCAGCTTGGCCCCCCCCCCCCCTTCTTCATTTCTGCCTGTACCCTGGATGGAGCCGATTCATGTAAGGGAGCAACAATTCAGAAAAAAACCCTCTATATGCATCTTTAGTAAACTGTTGTTTATGATCCTATGGAGTTTGGCAAAATACTTAAAACATATACAAACAAATATCCTACAGTGTAATAATACACTGGAGAAAGTATAAAAACAATTATATCTGGGAACTGGTCCCTTAGGATTATAACCTCTTTAGTGCCAGGTCAAGTTCTGCTTTTGTAAGCGTGTAAACACTGAAAAGCTATTTTTAAATGTAAATTTAGATTTCAGTGAGGAAATGTCTAATCTCAACTATAATCATGTATAATAGTTCAGCAGTTAGCTCCCCTGCAAACTAACTTCCATTCTTCCTCTCTAACAATCTCAAGCTTCTTGCAATAACAGAAACACGGCTCACACAATAGAACCCTGCCTCACCCTCTGTACCTTCACATTTTCATATGGTGGACTCCACTTTCCCATGCTTCAAGGCCTGGAGACCAACGGGGAGATGGGATTGTACTACTTCTTTCCCCAAATTGCACATTCACAGCTCTCCCCATGCCCTTCACTAACTTTCACATGCTTTGATGTCCTACCTGTGATCTATCCCTAGTCCTCTCTCAACATGGCTCCCTCATTTCTTATCCTATTATCCTACGTGATTTTAATATCGTCATTAATAATCCTATGCATCTAGGCAATTCTTTCTAACCTCATCTCTTGAGTTTCTCAGTTGAGTGACTCTTCTACTCATAAGGATGATAATTGCATTGAACTTGTATTCTCTAAACTATGTGTAGATTTGGATTTTAATAAGGCTCATCTTCCTCTCTTGGATCACAACCTTATCCCCTGCAAACTTTACCTCACTAGTTCTAACTCTATAGTCTACACAAATCTTCTCACACCAGAAGAAATCTTAACACCAATAGTTTTTACCAACTTCCTCAATCTCTGCAATGACCTCTGTTCCCAGTCTCATTTCCACTCTCCTGATATGACAGTATCTTTCTTAAACTAGACACTGGTTGCTGCCTTTGATCAAGTCACTCAAGCTACTCCTTATGTATCATGATGATTTTAGTTTCAGTCTTGACACACGCAATCTTTAAAAAATTATTGATTTTTTTTGTTAAAAAAACCAAAACTTCCAACTTCCATTAGTTAATCACACTTTGAGGACAAGATTAAGATCAGACATCACGGTCATCCTCCTCTTCATCAGCAAGCTACTGCTCAACACCTTCACACTCTAGCACTGTGTCCTCATTAGCTTACAAAATGATAAGAAAGTACCTGCTCCTTTCTTCTCTTCCTACTCTACTATCTGTTCTGTTGGGCTTGCACTTGCACAAGTCAGTTATCTGTAATTATTAAAGCCTTGACTACAATTTCCAGTCTCTATACACTGCACCAAAACACTACTGACTGCAGTGGTCAAAAATGTAATTACTTCTAATTCTCCTGGATCTTTCTGCTGCTACTGACACTGCTGAACACTTTCTCCTCATATAAATGCTATAATGCCTATAATCCCACAAGGCGCAGTCTTGGGTCCATTGCTCTTCTTTATCTTTATCTATAACACTTGGCTGGGACAACTAATAAAGTCAATTGGATTTCAGTACCATGTCTATGCAGGTGATACACAAATTCACCTACTAACTCTTGATCTCTCACCCAGTGCCGTTTCTAGACCTAGCAGAGCCCAGGGCGGGGAAAAATTCTGGCTCCCCCCTTCAAAAAAAAAAAAAAGTAAATAAATAAATTATACACACGCTGTGCCCCCTTCATCATACACACACTGGGCCTGATCCAGACCTACGTAAGCGTAAGATCGGCTGAAGAGCCGATTTGCGCATGCGCCGGGTGGATGTTGCCCGGCGTAACTACGGCAACGTCCATAGGAGCAGCTTAGTGACGCTGGAGGGGGCGTCACACTCACACTGCCCCTTCCTCATACACACACTGTCCCCTCTGCTCCTTTACTTACCTTTTATTTGCTCTTCTTTATTCTTTATCTTCTGTTTACTGCTCAGTGTTTTCAGTCTTCTGGCTCCCCCGAGCTCCTCTCCACGCGCTCCTCAGTCACTGCGATTGCCGGCGTGATGACGTCACGCCTGGCCGGCATGCACTGGAAAGGGGAGACGTTAGGGAGGGAGGAAGCGGGGTGCCGCCGGAAGGTAAGGTTTTTTTTTTTATTCATAGCGGGCAGAGCGGGGGGTTAGGAACTTGCCGGAGCACTGACATAGACCGCAGCTCTCATAGGCGCTGGTCTGGTCACATAACAGATGCGGCCGGCGCCTGTGAGAGCCGCTGTCCACTGCACAGGGGAGGGCTGTGGGACGCGACTCCCCATTTAGTTATCTAGGGGCGCACCCCATGCGATCGCACGGCACGCACGCCCCTAGAAACGGCCCTGGTAGTAACATCACCTTATTCATAAATAAAAGTAGGAACTTCCCAGAGCACTGACATAGACGACGGCTCTCACAGGCGCTGGCTGCATCACATAACAGATGCGGCCAGCGCCTGTGAGAGCCGCGGTCTATGTGATCGTAGCACGGGGAAGGGCTGTGGGACGCGACTCCCCATTTAGTTATCTAGGGGCGTGCCCTGTGCAATCCCGCAGATTGCCCGCCCCTAGAAACGGCTCTGCTCTCACCAACTGTCTTGGCCTAGATGTTCTCCTTGGAAGGGAGAGAGAGGGAATGTAGTGTAGTAGAGTAGTCTTAGGCACTATATAAAACCAATTTGTCATCAAATTTCTCTTTCATTTACATGATTCCTAATTCTATACTAAAATTACCCTTAGTCCTGCTACTAACACTGCTGTGTGACTGGATCATACACAGCACTAAATGCTTGTACCATACCATATACCGGCTGGTCCATTGTGTGATATATAGCACTTCCGATTATGTATTAAATCCCAATGTCCTATAGAATGTAAGCTTGCAAGCAGGTTCCTATTAACCACCAATTAATAGTCAATCTGTTACTGCCCAGTCTTCTTTTATGAGTATATAAATATTAAATTATATGTAATATGATGGTGCTACAGAAAAACATGTCAATAAATATGAATAATTATAACATGGTTTTGCTGAGGTTCAGATATGCTACTTGTTACTTTGATTCAGCCCCAGATCATTTATCACTACAGACAGAAGCCCATACAGGCCCCACAACCTCTTTACTATAATGTATGAACTGGTGGTGAAAGTAGAGCATATTCTGTTTCTGTTATCTTCTTTGGTAAAATTCACCTGAACACAGTACCAAGGTCTCTAGAAAGACATAAATAATCCCTACTTTACATCAAGTATAATAATACATGTATTTAAGAATACAGTTCCACTCATCCACAGTACTAACCAAACTGTGTATTCTACATTCCTGATGTCTGCAGTTTGAATAATAACATTTAAAGCTATTCTCTGGCATGAAACAGATATAAATACAGCAAATAGCCTAGGGTGTGACCACATGCAGTTTCAATGTCACAACAAGGCACCTGTGGCAGGTTAGACACGCCTCCTGCTACAGTCATCCGATATAGGAAACTACTGCATTAGTGTCACATATAGTTTTATTCCCTGCTGCATAAGTAATAGATACTGAGTAGTTTCACCTGATTTATCTAGTCTTTATAAAAACCAGATAGATGTTTGCAGCTTGCTCAGAAATGGTTTCTAGGAATCATCATTCGTAATGTAACTCCAAGTTATAAAAGCTCATAATGTATGTCTCATCATCAGCCATCTCCCAGAAAACAGTTCCAAATCATTCAGGAAATTAATATAGGCAACAGGAACCACAACAGCTCACACTCAGCTCTGTGTTCTGCCATAACACTATACCCATTCACCTTGTTCATTCACCCAGTGGGAAAAAGTACAAACAAGAGCAGTACGAAGGCAGAGAAAATACAAAGATGGCCTATTCTATACCTAGATCTTCCTAGCTTCTAAAAGTCAGGGAACTAACCCTTTCCCCGCCAGAGAACTAGCTACTTGCAGCCATCCACATGTATGGCGTCAATGCTAAAGTGATGTCAGTTTACAGTGTAGCTGCTAATAAAAAATAAAAAAATAACCAGATGTCTGTGGAGACAAAAAAAAGGTATATGTCCTGCTGATCAAGTATTAAAAATTTCACAATGTGGGAAGAAACAAAGCAATAGTCATATAAACCATTAAAATAATGGTCCTCATACTCCCCCTGGCTTAACATAGAGGCCCCCTCGCTGATGTACTGAGCTGGTTATTTTACCTACTGGTAACATGATACATTTTATGCTAAGAAATTGCAAGAACCAATGTCTGTAGGAATATACACACAGACTAATACAATGCTAGAAACAATTATTGTAATACTATACAAAGAAAAGATCATGCTACAGATTCTCTCAAGGGTTCATCGCCTGATCCAGTACACTGGACTAAAAAAAATGTCTTTAGTAAACAAATACAGTGTAAATGGCACAAGGAGAAATGCTGGGAAAACAAAATAATGATTCTAACCATAACAAAATCAATATTTATAATATAATATTTATATTGATACAAAGACCATTTAAAGACACTAATAGCAAACAAATGAAAATCAATAAAATCTCATGTGAGACAGATTTACAGATAAATAATAAATATATAAACACACACTTCTCGTTAACGCTATGCTGTTGCTTAAAATGGTACTGTTATTACTGACAACTGATATATTCAAATGTGATGGTGCTGAGAGAAATCCTGCCATTAGAGATAACACAATGTGTTTCTATGGTGTCAGTTACTCTAGAGACTGAAAAGGAACACACAGGGCTGCTTTCTAGTACAATGAGAGCAACAAATTGTGCAGGTGATCCCAGGAAACACATTCTTCTAGCCCCAATATACTTCCCCTTGTATTGTTTCTCCACCAGCACTGACCAAAGCATCACAGCCAGGTACACCATCACTCTCTAAATAGCAGCCACTTGAGTCTGTGTTTTGTTTTAATCTGTTCATATGACATTCTGTAAACAATTTTTTTAAAAACCAACAACTATAAAGTTTACAGTAACCTGGGAAAATGCTGATAAATTCCTGTTGGAATATATTTCTGTACAGCACTAAAGCAGCACTTTACGGTTTATAGTGCAAGCATCATGAGACTAATAACCTATACTGACCATGTAATGAACCAGCAAACACTGTAACTAGAGCAAATGGCTACTAAGTGTTCATCATACCCAAAAATACAATTGGGGGAACGAGAAGGGGGGATACTGTGTATATAATACTAACAATATAGACACACATATACAAAACGAAACAACTGTAAATGTGCAATAGGAAGTCTAATGTCAACACATAACTGCAAGAAGAATTCCTCAACACTACAAAAAGCACATAAATAATCCCCACTTACCATTATGAACGATCAATGCCAGAGAGATCAGATAGCAAAATGTGCTTAGAGTTCTTTCTTCCTAATGTATATCCTGTACGTGACTAACATGAAGGGATCTTAGAGGAGGAGCAGGGTGACAGGGACAGTGCTCTACCATCCAGGTAGACAGAGCAGCAGCAGCAGTGGAGGCTGGCTGGTAAATAACTCCCTCTCTCTGGCTGCTGGGTAGCTGAGTGGATGTCTCCTTGACTCTGGCAGCAGATGTTGGCGGGTAGCTGGGTGAAGGGCTCCCTGTTTCTGGCAGCATAGGCTGGCTGCTGGATAGTTGGGTGAATGCCTCCCTCTCTTGGCAGCGGCTGGCTGGGTGAATGTCTCGCTCTCTCTCTCTCTGTGTGGCAGCAGAGGCTGGCAGGCTGGGTGAATGCCTTCCTCTCTGTGGCAGACGTGGAGTTTGCACTCAGTTCCTGGAATGGTTCTGTCTGTCTGCTCTGCCTCCTTTCCCCAGTGGATGCTGAAGTTACACAGCTCCGGCTGTAAGTAATCGGTCATGAGATTTACTATGAAAAGCAATGCACCAGTCCGTGCTATCTCTGTCCATAAATGGAAAACTAAGATTTACTGCAGCCAATCACTGACATCTTAGCCAGGCGTCACTCTCTCCCTGGGGAATAGTACTGGATGGCAGGAGGGAAAAAGCGCAAGGGATTTGGGGTAATGTAGTTTTCCAGCCTATATTCCAGTAATATCGAGAAAGTGATTAGCAGCACTGCTTCATAAGGGAAACTACTGCAGCTTTCGTGGGAGAGGGTCTGCGTGAATGTTTTTATAATAGGTCCCGTTTGCCATTTGCAGCAATAAACTTTGTATGCTCATACACATACAATGTATGCTTACTTTATAAGATTTAATGTGTGCAGAACTGGGAGGAATGGTGGGTTTATCAAAAAGCCATATAACTACTAGACATGTTAAGTGCTAATATAGACCGTCATAATCCATTTGCTTGTGACCCTGGGCAACTATATTTTTGTATTAACCTATAAAATGAAGGAAAGGAGTTTGTCCTCTTCTTTATTTTGTTTAACTTTTTTTTATTCTGCACAATGCCCTAAGCATTACCTAAATAGCAGTAACAGGTAGCTGTTTCTATAAGCAGTTATTTGCTTTGTTTTTCATTTTCATAAGTGTTTGTACTGATCCACTTAATGTTCTTCGTTGTAGTTAGTTGAACTTATATAGAGTTCTGTGCTCTTTTCAATTTATTTTGATAGTAAATAATGGACTATTGCAGTATACCTTTAGTGTGTGGTGTTTGGTCTCTTATTCAAAGATTGGATCCTTAAGTTGGGCTGGGTACACACTGCAGACAGGATCGTAGGAACCAATATGATTTCTGTTGGGTGAGCAAAGAGTTTGTTCCCCCAATGAACTTCTACACATTAGAGACAATGGGCCGGATCCAGAACTACGTCTGTCTTCCATAGACGGACGTAGTTCAATAAACAGCAGCTACTGCGCATTCATAGTAGCTATTGTACATAATCTGCGTATCGTTTCGATACGTAGATTGCGTATATG